>JAPKID020003966.1:0-11986 GCA_026931265.2 Tropidonophis doriae
GTGTCCCTTTATCTACCTACCTACCTACCTACCTACTCTCTCTACCTACCTACCTACTGTATTTCTCTTTCTCTCCCTCTCTATCCCTCTATCTACCTGCAGTACCTCCCTTTTATTTTGTAATTTGCCTCTTCAAAACCTTGGTGCGTCTTATGCTCCAAACAATACTGTAATTGTCCTTGTGTTTACACAAAACTGCCAAATAAAATAGGCTTGTTAACCTGATTGACTTAACACACTTTTTTTTATAATGTATGGAAATGATTTTTGAAAAGGGAAAAATTGTGGTCCCATTCTCTCCAGTGACATCATTCTATCAATGCCACATCCAAATATGAGTTGCTTTCTCTCCATCCTTCCTCCCAAAATGTTTGGAAAAGATCCAGACTGCAACATTGACTGTTCCTATTGCAGAGCCCTGTGGCCTATGGAATCAGTTTACAATAAAAATAAATTTAAATTGGTTTTGATCAGTTTAAGGAAATTTGATTAGTCAGTGCTTTGTATAATCCATAAACGGCAATTTTTTATTATGTGCCATCAAATCAGTTTCAGCATTTAGAACCAGGTAGATGGTCTTCATCTCCATGATGATCTAACCTGATTCTTCAAGTGTCCCAATTGTATACCCATCATTATTTTAATTGAACCCATCATCATGCTGGTTATTGCCTTAAACTTTTGGCACAAGGCCAGGTTATCTGCCACACTGCCCTTTTGTAAAGACATCTCCCATCCTACCTGATTACATAGGGTAGGCCTGCTCCTAGTCATTTCTCTTAAACATTGCCAGCTTGTGAAACCTAGGAAGCATGATTTTTACATGGCAGCTCCTGCCTCATGGAACACTTTTACCCCAGACGTTTGGTAGGTCTCAATCCTCCTAGCCTTTTGAAAAGCATTGAAGACCTGACTTGTCCCTCAAATGCTGTGATAGGATGAGATGATTCTATGTTGCCTTTGCAAATTTTTGTTCCTTGTTTTTAATATATGCAGTTTTGGTCTTGTGTTGTTTTATTATTGATACTGTTTTATTCTTAATTGGGAGCCACCCAGAGTTTGATATAAGATGGGCAGCTATTTAAATGTTTTACATAAGTAAGTAAATACACATTAGGTATACTAACTCTGTCTACAGGAAACTGTGGTCAGCTTGTTGTATTTATGATTGATATCAAATTTGAGTTTACCATTGTGAAATGGCCTCATTCACTGTTTGAATGTACTATTTTGGTCATTCTTCCACTGTGACTTTCCAGAATCCCTTTTTGTTGGCTGCTAAAGTGCCTCACTTTTTCACATGAAAATTTCAGACCTACAATTTGGGGTATGAATTAAATCAGCAGTGAGTGTTATAAAGTCTGTGGATTAATTCCAGTCTGTCGAGGCTTTTTTTGCCCGAC
The DNA here is from genome assembly GCA_026931265.2 of Tropidonophis doriae. Lineage (NCBI taxonomy): Eukaryota > Metazoa > Chordata > Lepidosauria > Squamata > Natricidae > Tropidonophis > Tropidonophis doriae. The sequence goes on from JAPKID020003966.1 coordinate 1,404, forward strand.
CACATACTCCTGTGAGATCTCTATACAGTGCTGCTTATTTAGAGGAGAAAAGCCTGAGAACATGGAAGAATGCCACAATTGGGTCATGTTGTTGTCCCATCTAGCTCAGTGTTGTCTATGCATTCGAAAGACATTATTGTAGAGAAAGCGGGTTTATGCAAAGAGGCAGTGAAATCTCCACAGTTTCAAGTAAGAATTTTCCCCAGCCCCAATAAGAAAACTGGGGTCTTCTACAAGCTTTTTGCTTCTAATGTATTCCTTCCGCTTAATATCTTAGAGTTAGGATCAAAATAATTCATTTCAAAACACATATAGCCCCTTTTTATGTTTTTACAAAAGTTTCATGTTGCTTTGTCAGACAATAATAGCGAAGCAAAAGCCCAGTAGTGACATACAAGAACAATAAAATGAAATAACAATAACAGCTGCCTTAAGAAGAGTAAGCTAACAATCAAACTGTAGCCACTCTCATGGGTTTTTGCAGTAGAATTAAGAAGATTTGACTGTTCTTAAAATGTATCTAGCGCCTTTAGGAAACATGTTTTGCAAGAAGAAATTTGCTATCCACAAAGATGATGGTTCAATGGTCTTGCAACCATCAATTTAACTAGTTTTTTCCTGGGCAAATTTTAAACTGAAGCTCTTGAAATTCAAATCCACAATAACTTGAAGTGAGTCATGTGAAGAATTGACTCTCATTGCTCATAACTAGACCTTTCTTCCTCTTGGGAGAATCAATCAATCAATCAATAATCTGAAAATGTTCCAAAGCAGGGTTTTGCTTTTTAATTTTCTTCCCACTTTTGATTCTAATGGTACATTCACATCATTGATAGCACTCCTTACTACAACTGTTCTTGAGTTACCAAGAATTGCAGCATTCCTTTGACATGGTTCAAAGGGAACCACAACAGTCACCATTCTGACAATTGTGTGGCTTACTTTGTTCTTATTGTGTTTCCTGAGCAATTTCAGAAAACCGATTGTTGTAAGCCTGTAATGGTCTCTAGATCTATATCCTTGAGAAATAGGAGGAAAACAATTGTTGGGGACAATATGCTGACTTTGTAGACCACTTAGAGGGACCTGTAAAGCGCTGTAAAGCGGTATATAAATCTAAGTGCTATTGCTACCCTGTTTCCCTGAAAATAAGACCTCCCTTGGTAATAAGCCCAATCAAGCTTTTGAGCGCATGTGATAAAATAAGCCCTTCCCAAAAATATTGTAACACAACAGCAGCGATGAGGTGACCACGTCCGCCACCTCCTGAACCTCAAAAATAATAAGACCTCCCCGAAAATAAGGCCAAGCGCTTATTTCAAGGGTCAAAAGAAAATATGACCCTGTCTTATTTTCCGGGAAACATGGTATTTGTGGTATTATTGAAAGATTCAGAAATTTCTTCCTTCCTGGAGGATAGTCCTTTCAAAGTAAGATCCAGTGATGTCATTTTTTTCAAAGCACTTTGTTCATCTTCACTTGCTCTCTCCATGGAATTAATTCACCATACTGATACCACAGCACAGCAGGCTTTCACTCTTCTAAAATTCAATTTCGATTTAATTTTCACCTTATTCATCCTGTTTACGCATTAGCTACAATGTACTAAGCCAGATTCCAAAGCCAACATTCCTTCCTCCCTCCCCAAACCCTTCCTCCCAATCCGCCAGGTTTTTCTGATTACAGAAGTGCTGGTTCAGGAGAAGATGGGGAGACAAACTTTATTTCCTTTTTGTTGCTTTAAGGGTTGTTGTTTTTACATTTTATTAATCAGTGTATAAACTACATACCGTAAGTGAAAATAGCAGACACAGCAACAGCCCTAAAGCTACAACAGTAAAATAATACTGTATAATACATACAATATAATATAATACAATAATATACAATTAATATGTAAGATAGCATAATAATAAAGCATATAATTGTGGCTGTAATTGCAATTAATTACGATATAGTAATGAATGTATTTTAGAGCGCCATATCTCTTAAAGGCCCACTCCATGTTATCCCTTTCAACAAGTGAGGATTTTCAGCAGGCATTAAGTATATCCTTGGATTTGGCATGCAGAATCTATGCACAAAATACTTTGAAGATACCCCAGTTCTAACCCCAGTATAGATTTATAGGTGGTAGAACTTTAAATTGTCTTTGAAAAGCTATTAGTAACAAGGGCAGCTCCTTCAGCAGTGGGTTTACATCCAGTATGAAGCCTGACCAATGAGGATATTGACCACTTTGCATCACTTATCAATACCCTGTTTCCCCGAAAATAAGACCTCCCCAGATAATAAGCCCAATCAAGTTTTTGAGTTCAAAGGCTAAAATAAGTCCTCCCCCAAAACTCTATGCTACATTCATAACACAGTAGATTGGTTCAAAGATAATGCTGTATGATAGTGCTGTTCAGACTGAGATTTCCCGAGAGCATGAAGCAAACTACTTATTCTGACAAAACCCCTTTTTATTATTTACTATGAATTCTGCTGATTCACACTTGGCAAAGTCTTTCAAAGGAGGATTTATAGTCACAAACCTTATCTGGCTTGGAGAGCTGACAGGCTGATATCTGCAAAACGTAGCAAGGAGTCTCAGACAGTCATGAACCAGTTAGCGGACTAAGTGTCTCCTGCAAACTCCACTCCCCTTTCCCTCCTCTTTTATTTCCGCTGGGAGGGGCCATTCATAGTCTGACCTTACTGCCAAGCCGACCTCTGTTCTTTAGTTGTTCCCTGAATCTCTGAACTCTGCGCATGCACACACTGGGAATAGGCTCCATCTATTTGTCTGCCTCACTGATATCTGCCTCTGAAGGCCTCTGATAGCTGGCATACAGCTCTGGCCCCCTCTGTGGCTCTGACCCAGAGCCCTTATAAGAGCTTTCCCCAGACTCCAAGACTGGCCCCTGTTCCTCCCCAACCTCCTCACTGTCTGAATCTGCTGCCAGCTCCACTGGCCGAAGACAGGCCACAACAGTTTCTTATCCAAAGTAAAAATAATTCTATTAGTTGCTCAGGGCATTCGTGCATTTTAGATGTTTGATGGTTGCAGTGGCTGGGTGGAAATAAGGGGAGATGTTTGGAAGCAGTAGGAATAAAAGCCTTATTTCCATGGTAGGGCTATAAAAGTGAACTGTTGAAGCTGGTAAGAAGGGGAAATCTGAAGTCATCCTCTCCTGTTTTGCCTCCTGAGGGGGAATCCTGTGCACAAACAATGATGTCACCACCTCTTACAAATGACGATGCAGTTAGTGCTGCATAAATAATACACTATTTTCTTCGTACCACTGACTAGGGCAACTTCATTTTATGTCACCTTCCTATCCTCACTTCCCCTTGTCCTTTATGGACTGGGCACGGCTGCCCAAAGAAACATGAGGTGCCAAGCTGTGAATAATGTTTTAATTATGATGAAATTATTTGAAACCTGATCAACAAAGCTGCCCTTTTTCTATATACCCTTATTTAAGAATAAGCACGTAATACTCAAATATAAAGCCAGTTTCAAGATTCCTGGAACAGCATCACCCCAGAGATAAGGAGGGCGCCTTCTCTCCTAGAACTCCAGAAAGCTTTGAAAATCTGGCTTTGATCCCAGGTTTGGCGTTGATGTTTACGATTTTCCTAAGGCGTCTATTTTGTTTTGATTGCTTTGTTGATTTTGTTGTTTATTGGATCATTTCAGTCTGGGATTTCTGTCTGATTTAACTGTTTTTATTTCTTTCTCTCTAATTTTGAATGCCACTCAGAGTCCCAGGGTTGGGTGGCTAAAAAAATCCCAGGAATCACTTTCCAAGAGGAAGAGGAAGGGACAATATATACCGTACATTCAGAACTATTTGCAACTTGTTCTTTTAAAAGTAACTTAAACAAAGACTATGGTTTTAACAAACTATAGTACCAAAGAGTTTTGTATTTTTCTGGAAATCCCATTATAAAATTTTGGTATGATGTACACCACAGGTGGTTAGAAATATACCTTAATATTAGTGGCAGATAGATAGATTGTAACCACTAATGATATACTGGTTCCAATTAATAATATAGGGCAGAGCAAGGGAAGACTTGTAACACAATAAAATTTGTTTGAACGTAAGCCAAAACCAGGGATGGATATTTTTTTGCCCTGGACACTGTAATGTTTCTTCCCAATCAGCTGGCTAGGTCTTTAAGTGATGAGGTAACAACACTAGATGTGAGGTCAGACTTCTTGGTCTCGTTTTTAATGTGTTTGGGAATTTTAAGGGTGAGAATAGAAGTGATTCACCTCCCAAAAACATGTGAACCAGTACATTTTGTGTTATTTGAGAACCCATTGTAATTATAATCATCTCCTTTCTTTAAGACTGAAAGTTCCACATCTACATCTTAGGATGCCATTAAGAGCTAATTGCTTATCTAATAAGAAATTAATTAATAGGATTAAATTTATTTGCCAGCCATCTGCCTGCGAGACAACTCTGAGTGATTTACAACATTAAAAGCAATAAAATCATGTATGTATGTACTGTAAAAATCAAGCTAAAAATACAGTTAATATATTAATTCATGGAAGTTAGTGAAAGAGGCTAAATTTGTAAAAACAACTGAAAATGTGTTATATTTTACTTTATAAAGAAGTGTCTTCCTTGTTGTCCCACAGAAATAAATGGGCATTGAGCTCTTTTGCCCATTTGTAAGGATAAATCGTAACTAGGGAAGGAACAGATTACAAAATACATTTCTGTTATGGTTGCCAGGACCTTGTTTTGCCCAATTTAGCTAGTGTGGTACAAAAGGGAAGGGGGGAAAAGATCAGTTTTATTTCCAGAAATGATTCTAGTCTCTACTTATGGAAATGTTTTATTTCAAGATATCTGGCCAGAAAAACAATCACACAAAAAAGTGTAATCTGGAGTATTAGAAAACATCCTGATGATGATGACGGTGAGAATCATTTTCAACATATTGTCTTCTGATTAATTAGTGTTTTCTTATTATACACATGGTGATTGCCTTTTTTTTTTTAAAGTGACAGTTTTTTCCTGGCTGGGGAGTGTTTCTTTTAAAAGTCCCAACTTTTAAAAAGTATGGGGTACCCAAGCAGCTTCTGGTTCTATTGGTTTTATTCATTAATATTTACTGTATCAAAAAATAAAATGTATGCATTCACTGCCAGTGCTAACTTCTAAGGATTGTTTGATATTTTAATATTGTATCATTTTTCACTATGGTCTGGAAAATAATTTTGAAATTGCAGACCCCTGAGAGAGTCTTGAGGTTACTTGTACTACACTTGGAAAAATAGAGATCTAGAGACAGGTTAGCAGAGATATCTCAAAAGATGGACTTTGCACCTATATTCCATGTCCACATTCCACCCAATGTGATTGTTACATATTTAGATTCTGTTTAATAGACACTTTCCTTTCTACTCCCCAAACATAATTTTCTTGAATAATTTTATTTTTAGATGATGCATAACATATAATGCCTGAGGTTTTCAGCTTCATATTCTAGCCCATGGTTAAAATATACACAAGCTTAGTTATATCCTGCATGGAATATTTATTTGAATTTTTATACTAGTGCTTGCTATGGATTAAGTTAAGGTTTTATTTTCCAGTCTGATTCTTTCCCTACTTTCATTTCTTGTATACATTAATTTAATGTGGGGAAATTCATTGAAATGATAACCCTTGTGGCTTTCTTGAGGAATTCTGAAAAAGTGATGAGCCTGTTTTTCCCTCCTTCTCATCCTCCTTCCTGTTGTTGGATCTGTCTGTACATGGCATTAACAATGGAGTTCTAACATGTTAAAAAATTGGTCCTATAAGAAATGAACTGTTAATTCTCATGATCTCAGGGGAAATGGCTGGGGAGAAAAATAATTTTGCAATTAGATACATATTTCATTCTTGTAAAGGGAGCATATTTCCAATTTTGGTTTGGTTTTGCTTTTAAAAAAACCACCGTAAAAATGTATGGGGTCAACCTTTACATGCTAATGCTTACACATGACAGTTACATACAGAAATAGGGGCAGTCCACTGTTCAATGTAATATCCCATATTCAGTAACCGTCTACAAATTAGAATGAGAAGGACTTTTATATGAAATGCGGTAGAATAGTGGCCAGCAGCCACTATTTACAACAGCATTATTGTATCTAGAATGTAGGAAAAACAGGAAGTTAATAAAATGGCCTGCACCTAGATTGGTAAACTTCATTTGCAGCTCCTTCTGTTTGTATATCTAGGGCAAATGATTTTGGGGGGTTAGCTGAGGTTAGCTGTCCCCACCCAACCTTCAAATCAAGCTCAGCTGCTAATGAGACATCCATGTAGTCTACGTGGCAGCATTATGAGTTGTTTACCTTTAGGGGGAAACATTCTTTCAACTTTGTTGTCTGGCCTAAAACTCAGCTGTTCTTTGGAAATCTCCCATCAAAGGTCTATTCAGGCCTGACCCTTAAAGTACCAAGATCTCTTATTTGCTGTACTCAAGGTTTACGAGTACATTTTACGGAAAAATTAGCAAAGATGTTTAAAGATAAGTCAGAGAAATGTTGGAAATGCCAACAAGCAACAGGTTAATATTATATGTGGTGGACATGTGCAGAAGCAAGGAAATACTGGACTAAAATAAGAACATGGCTAGAGAAAATGTTATAACAAAAAATAGAATTTAGACCAGAGACATTGTTATTGGATATTCTCCTAGAGAAATACGAGAGAGGATATTTATCATATTTTTCAGAGTATAAGATGCACCTTTTCCCTCAAAAAAGAGGGTGAAAATCTGGGTGCATCTTATACACTGAATACAGCATTTTTTGCCTCCCAAAGTCCTGCCCCTTCACCAAAATGACCATGCATAGTCTTTAGGAGCCTTGCATAGTGCTCCTGGGGCTAGGGAGGGCAGAAATGGCGAAAAACAGGTGGTTTTTTGCTCAATTCCCCCCCCAGCCCCTAGGAGCACTTTATAAGCCTCCTAAAGTCTATGCATGCCCTTTGTTTGTTTATTTTGAGGGCACTCCCCAGGAGCACTCTACAAGCCTCGTAAAGGCTATTCATGCCCTTTTTTAAAAGGGGGTGTGTGTTTTTGGGAGGTCTGCAGTGCAATTTTTTTAAAAAAATAATTGCCTCTTCAAAACCTTAGTGCGTCTTATACTCCAGTGTGTCTTATACTCTGAAAAATACAGTATTTAATTATACATGTAACTTCAGCAGAAAGAATTGTATTTGTTCAAAATTGGAAATCAAATAAGTTACCAAGAGATGAAGAGATAATAAAAAAATATTAGACTGTACAGAGATGAATAGGTTGACTTTGAAAATAAAGGATAAAGCGGAATTGGTGTACTTCAAGACATGGGGAAGATTTTATGACCGGCTAGAGAAAGGAATCTAGAAAAGAAAGTAAGGGGAAGATAAAGAACCCAGACAATACACTATTAAATGGGAAAGGGGAGAAAGAAAGGGAAAACAAAAAATAAAGTACTAAATATACAAGAGTGAGATATAAATGTATGTAAGAGAATAAAAAATAAAAAACTTTTCAAAAAAGATTTATGAGTGCATTTTGTGTCCATTTCTATAGGCAACTATAATCAAATATCCTGATATATGTGTTTAAAAATTATTTGATTTTTTTTTCATCCAAAGAAGTCAAGGTAGAATGAATAATTTGTGTGTTTTCCTACTATTTGATCCTTCTTGTGAGGCTAGGTTAAGCTCAAGAAATGGCTTTTTAACTGATTTGAAACTGGTATTTTACTGCTGATTCATGTTCAGTTTGTTGTGGTCTGTTGCTATTTACTTGAAAGAGTTATTCTGTCCACTGTGTTTCTGTTTTGGGAATTTTTGTGCATGAAAGAATTCAATGAATGTATAAGAAATATATTTTAAGCTTCAAAATTGATTATCCCTTTTCCTCTTTTAAATTGCTTAATGGCCTATTTAAAATGACATTCTCCAATAAATATATCTGAATCACTTCTGGTAAATTATTGTTTAGAACTCACATTATTTTAGTAAAAAGCAATAGTTACCCTCTATGTAACTCTCTGCTGCTCATCCTGTTTGGATTACAGAGGGTGTAACTAATAAACTTAGTGATTAGAAACAGGACATATTTAAGGTTACATGGCAAGACCGTTACTTTTTTAAACAAAAATTCTGAACCAGTCAAATTACTAATGCATCATCTAGTTAGAGAAAACCTGCTGCCCAATCGTTCATTTAGGAAGTAAGTCCTATTGAAATCAGTGGGATTGATTGAATGATTGATTTATCTCACCAACTTCTTCAAACTCTTGGTAATTCTTTGCCTTCTGATGTGCAACAGACTGCGAGAAAGTTGACTATAACACGCAAGCCACTATTTTGGGGCTGAAATCTTAAGATTTGGAATTTTGGAGTACAACTCTTGAACTATTTTGGCAAAGAAACATAATATATAGAATATTTGATATTCAAAACTGAATCAGAAGCTACTAAAATGTTGAATTGAGCCTCTTTTTCTCTAAAAACTAGATTGGGCCTATTCCATATTTTTATTCTAGCAGTAGCTACTCTGACAGTGGTTTGCTCTCCCAACTTGTTTCAATTTAGTTTCTGAACGTTTTGTTACCAGTCTAGGTACCATCAGCAGCAGGATTTTCTTGTCCTATTCCTCTTTAGCTAAAAGATGTTAATTGATGTAACTGATGTTACCTAGTCTGGTAAGGAAATGTTCAGAAACTGAATTGAAACAATGTTGGAGGCCAAACCACTGCCAAAATCTAAAACCCGAGCTACAAGTATTTTCTATTATTTCAAAGTAGGTACTTTGCCCTTAATGAAGAGGCTTCAATGAAAAGCATGTAGAGGAGTATATATGTAAGGTTTGATTGTTTAACATTTATTTTGTTAAGTTAATTAAAAATGTTCTCTAATGTTATTACCTTGTTTTTCAGAGTATAAGACACGCCAAGATTTTGAAGAGGCAAATTTTTAAAAAAAGTTTTTGCACTCTGCAGACCTCCCCAAAACGGGCTTTGACAAAAAAAGGACATGCATAGCCTTTAGGAGTCTTATAGAGTGCGCCTGGGGGCTGGTGGGGAGCAAAAACCTGCCCGTTTTCCCCTCATTTCTGCCCTCCCCAGCCCCCAGGAGCACTGCATAAGTCTCCTAAAGGCTATGCACGGCCATTTTGGTGAAGGGGGCGAGGTTTTGGGAGGCCAAAATGCTGTATTCAAGTGTATAAGACACACCCAGATTTTCACCCTCTTTTTTGAGGGAAAAAGGTGCGTCTGATACTCTGAAAGATACAGTAAGAAGACTTCTGTAGTTCCATTTGTACTTTGCATATTAATATGTGGTTGCTAAGAATCAACACTGACCTGAAAGCACATAATTAATCAATACTAATAAACTATGATTTACTGAATACATTTCAATTATCAGGGATTATGTAGCACATTAAGCTACAAACCATGATTTACCAAGCACAATTGGTTAATTCATATAATATGCTAATTAGAAATCTTAAAATTGGACACCCAGGAGTAGACCCAATAATTGAAGTGGCATCTGACAAAGCAGAATCAAGAACCAATTTATTTCCCATGTTTCGGAAATTATACTTCTTTTGATACAGTCTAAAAATTCATATGTTGTTTTTTTGCAGCCACATCTCCCTGCTGGCTCATATTCAGTTTGTAATCAACTACTATTCCAAGAATTTTTTTTTGCAAATGTTCTTACCAAGCCAAACATTCCTCATCGCATATCTCAGCATTTGATTTTTGTTTCTTAAGAAACAAAAGAATTGGAGACTTGTATCAATTAAATTTCTTTATGTTATTTTCAGCCCATTCTTCTGACTACGGTACCAAGATTTATTTATTTATTGTTTTTCTAGAACAGGAATGTCAAACTCAAGCCTTGGGGGCTGGATCCGGCCCACGGGATTCTTAGATCTGGCTTGTGGGGCTGTCCTGGAAGTAGTGAAGGACTGGCCCGTGGTGCCTCTGCTACTAAAAGCAGGCCCATTTTCAACTCCGTTTTCTCTGGCAGAGGGTTGCAGGAGGCCGTCGCAGCAGAAAACGGAGCTTGTGAGTCCATTTTCGCTGGCAGAGTGCTCAGACCACCACAGGTGTCCCTGACATTAGTGACATCAAGTTGGACATTCCCACCCTGGCCTCCTGAGGTCAAACACAACCCTGATGAGGCTCTCAATGAATTTAGTATTTAGTGTTGTAAAGTTCATTCCTGCACAATCTACCATCTCTCACTGTTTTTATCAGCACATGTGCAAGTCCTCCCTTTTAGAAATGTGTATGTTACAACACACATAGAAAGAGAGAGAGATTGTGTCATGATATTATGATGTTACTTACATCACTCTGACTTCCCCTTAACCCTGAATAGATGCTTTTGGTTCATTCATTAGTATTTTTCAGAGGAGATAAATTTTTAACATACAGTTTGCATTCTTTCTGTTCTATTTCTTAACAAGTTGTATCCTACGGTATATAAACACAAGATTAGATAGATAGATAGATAGATAGATAGATAGATAGATAGATAGATAGATAGATAGATAGATAGATAGATAGA
>JAPKID020003967.1:0-11986 GCA_026931265.2 Tropidonophis doriae
AAGGAAGGAAGGAAGGAAGGAAGGAAGGAAGGAAGGGCACTTAGAGTTATATACCACTTCACGGTGCTTTAACAACTCACTCTAAGTAGTTTACAGAGTCAGCCTCTCACCCCCAACAATCTGGGTGCTCATTTTACCCACCTTGGAAGGCTGGAAGGCTGAGTCAACCTTGAGCCTGGTGAAATTTGAACTGCCAAACTGCTGGCAGCTTGTGCTCAGCAGAAGTAGCCTGCAGTACTGCATTCTAACCACTGCACCACTATGGCTCATGTAGGTGTTGCTGTGATTTACTAGTTGAGGGAAAAGACAGAATCTCACACCAATTCTTATAGCACATACAATTGAGGGATTGTAGCCAAATGGTGAAGACACTGGATTTGTTGATTAGAAGGTTGACAGTTCACAATCCAAGCACCATGTTACAGGGAGGTCTTCTGTTCTTGCCTCAATTCCTGCCTACCTAGCAGTTTGAAATGCTAGGTGGGCAAGTAGATAAATAGGTACACTTTGGTGGGAAAGTAACAGATTCTGTGCACCTTAGTGTATAACCATGCCAGACATTTGACTTTAGAAGCATCTTCAAACAACAATGACTCCCTTAGCTAGGAAACAGAGATAAGCTCTCCACTCCTAGAGTTGGACACAACTGGACTGGACAAAGAAAACCTTCAGTTTTTTTAACTTTCACTTCAAAAATGAAGCTCTGCCTTTAAATGGCTCTATGGCATTTCTCAAACTCCAGATTGTGTTTTACTAACACACACACACACACACACATTGTAGTGGTATGTTTGCCCTTCACTGAGCATACTTGACTGGATTACTTCTGTCGACATCTGGGAGAAGGAATTGTCCAAGAAATGGGAGAGCTTTCTTGAGCCAAGCAAAATTGTCCTAGGAAACATCTTTGAGAAGTGAAGGAGAACAGCTTCTTCGACGTCCTGCTTGACAGCCGTAATCAACAAACCAAAACTGCTACTGTCCAAAGGGCTTTTAAGAGGAAGGATTTTTCCCCCTTAGTGTCAGCATCATCTCCATTCCTTCTAGGGGGAACTGGCAAGCCCATGAAGAAGCATTAATACCTGCTGAAATTTGCCTGCCAAGACTAGTTACCATTTTAATTTCCCAATGTGTCCTCGAGTGACCTTATAGCCAGGCAGCAGGAACACACAGAGATAATTTAAAGTAAGAGCTAGAGGGGGAAAAAATCTCAAAATTTGAAGCTTACTGCAGGGTGAGGCCATCTTTGACTGAAAGTCGAATGTAGCCTTTGGGGTGTCTCTCTTGTGTGTTTGTGTTTCCAAATAGATCAATACCACCCAGTTACCTTGCATTTCCTGTAAAGCAGTATTTTCCAACATTGGACATTTTAAGATGAGTAGACTTCCAAAGCAAAGCTGTCTGGGGAATTTTGGGAGCTGCAGTCCACACATCTTAAAATGGCCAAGGTTGGAAAACACTGCTGTAAAGAGAGGCAAACTAAAAACAAATGGGACATCTCTCTGCTGAGGCAGCAATCTGGACAGACATTGGGGAAGGGTGGGGGGAGGAAGAGGTGATAGTAGTATGGAATCTGCCTTGTTATCTGGAAATCCTTTCTTGCCATTCCATTCAAGCCACAGCCCTCCCTAGATTGCCCTTGCTGTCTCACGACTTTGATTTTGAAAGGCAATCAATATGTGCTCATCTCACCATTTCCCTGGCTGCTGCAATTTATTCTGCTGAATTGCTGCATTGGCTGATGTTCTCAATTTCTCTGTTTCCTGGAGTGTCGATTGCACAACTCAATGCACTGAATTCACTGGCTATTGAAGGGCTCCCAAAAGGGTATGGAAGATGCTTCAAATTGCCTTTCCTGGAAGAGTGAGGTGCCAAAGTGCCATCTTGACTGGATGGGAAGTATGCACTGCATGATGTTAGTTGATGAGGGGTTATCTCAGCAGCCAACAATCTGGAAGAGGTCCTGGCTTACCAGTGTTTCTGCCAGCGGTTCCCTACATAAAATCATAGAGTTGTAACAGATCTTGGAGGTCTTCTAGTCCAACCCATGCCTAAGGCAGGAGTCCTTATTTCATTCCAGACAAATGGCCATTCAATCTTCTCTTGAAAACCTCCAGTGATGGAGGACTCTGGAAGGCAGGCTGCTCCATTGACTAATTGTTCTCACTGTCAGAAAATTTATCCTTAGTTCCAGATTGGATCTTTAAGGATCCTGAAGGATCTGATGAGCTCTAAGCCAATGGCTCCTTCCATCCTCAGGTTAAAGTATGGCACATCTGACCACAAAAGATGAGTTTATGGCAGAGGAGCTACTAGATACCCTCCAGATGTTTAGCATTACAACTGCAACAATCCCTTGTCATTGGCTGTATGGGTTGAGACAAGTGGAAGCTGAACTACTAAATACTAGGAGAGTACTAGAAAGGGCTCAGAAGACTACAGAGGAGAGCATTTCCTCCAGATTCCTTCAAAGCAGTACCCCAAAAATGGTTTCAGTCTTCTCAATGACTATTCTGGTTATTAGAAATGCTTGCTTGGGAGCAAAATCATACCTAGGAATTTTATTTAAAAAAAGGTTTTTGTGACATAAAGAAGAGAAGGGTCCAATTAAGCCTTCGAGGCTACATGCACACACCCCACAGATTAGGCAAGAGATCATGTTTTTTTTCTTCTCCCCAACATTCAAATCTCCAATACAACTGAGACGCTGAGCATCTCTAACAGAACTTAAATTCCATCTCACTAAAACCACTTTCCTCAATCTGATGCCCTTCAGATGTTCAAATCCCACTGTGGCTGGAAACACAGTAAAATTGCATTAAGGAAGTTGTAGTGCAGAGCATCAACTGGCTTACTGCTAATAGAGGACAAAGATCAACAATGAAAGCTACTGTAAATTATGAAATGGTTCTGTGTTAATTGAAACAGACCACTTCACTCATATTTTTCTGATTTAAAAGAAACAGATAGGGGAGAAGGAAGGAATGGGAGTGTCTATGATTCCAACTATTTTTTTAAGAATACCCAACATAAACATGGGAATATTATTATTTATGGAAACTTGAATATTATTATTTATGGAAAGTCTGTACTGCTATCCAGGAAGGATTTTTGGCATATTCTTAGGTTCTGCCTTGTGAAAAGACAGCCAAATGCTATTTTAACTTAACAGCCATTCCTATTTCTTGAATTTCAAACAGAGCTTCAGCACACGTATGCCGCCTGTTTTATCTTATGAGTAATGAAGGGGAAGGTTGAGATTCGCCCATCCAGGTAACTACCTCTGTGTCGGAGATATTGCCGTTGAGCACTTCGATGTTGGGATCCCTCAAGTCCTCGGTGATGGATGGGATATAATTGTCTGTTAGAGCATCCCAGACCCTGAAGAAAAAAGCAAGATGTGTTAATATAGAGAATTTGTCTTGGAAGAAGAGATGCTTCCCTCAAGGCTGTTAGCTTGGTCTGCAGAGTTCAAACACACCATGACGGGCACTGATGATGTTACCTAGTTTGGGTAATGAAATGTCAGCAAGAAAAGCTCAGAGAGTACCAAGGACTTCTCGTATAAATACATCCAAGCTAAACATGTGTTAGACCTGATTTAATTTGAATTCTAAGATGACTTTGTCCAGATCTAGCCCAATGGTGTTAAAAAGAGAGAGGAAGGTTTTCAGTAGGAGTTGAACATTAAAAATATTTCTCAGCTAAGAAATAATAGACTGAATTTAAAGAGTCTCGCATGCTTTCTTTATCTTGACATTATTTCACATTAGGCATAGCTTCACAAAAGAGGATATAAAGTCCCTTCTACAGAGGCATTGATTTTGTTTCCCCCAACAGTAATATTTTTGCACAACTTCACAGTGCGTCATGAGGATCTTCACTTTTCTCACCTTCAGTCCTTGTGCATACTCTCCCATTAGCCAACAGACCAGCATTAATAATTGTTGGTATCCTGTCTGCTTCTTTGTTTCTCCCTAGCTGTGTTTGCCACTCTGCAGGTGTGCAATAAAGCCAAACAGAATAGGCAGCAAAACATCCCAACACTTGTTTTAAAGAAATGAAGGGGGAGAAAATGGAAGGACTGGAAAATGGAATAAGACAGCAGTTCACACACTGCGGCTAAAAAAGAAATGCAGAAAATGTAGATGTCATGTTTTCTCTGAAGCAGTAACCATGCCATTACCTTCTAAAGTTAAACAGACTACACATGACCACCACTAGAATCCCCTAGAATCATTCAGGAGTACACCAGTTTTGGATCAGTGTAAAGGAAGGATTCCTAATCTAATCAAGATCTTCTACAAGCATAATTGGTTGCTTTAGGGCCTGCTAATTAAAGACTGAAGGAATTCTAACACAAGCATCAGAAAACATGGGGGGGGTGTTACTTTACCTGTAACCACCAGGATATTTGTTTTCAACATTCCTGTTCTTAATTTCATACCTCTACTCTGGAAAAAAAAGTCAACAGTAATACATTCATCTATTTTCAATATAGTGAGGCCGATCTCTGTTATTTATGTTTTGACAGCCAAGGAGCAAAATTGCAAAGAATGTGAGCTGCCGAAAGATGTGTCATATCACCTCAGGCCACACTGAGGTCTCTTGGCTCAGCTACGAATTAAGTTTTAAATCCAATTCTATTTATTGAATGTATTTTCTTCAGATATTAGCTTCTATGTCTATTCTCTCCACAACGGCTGAAATTGTCCTGAACAAATCAAAGAGAAAATAATTATGTGGCAACATTAGACAGGAAGTGGGAAGAACGTCAGAAGATTTAGCTAACCAATAAAGATTGCTTTAGTCCATGTCAATAAAAATATTAATCTTCCCACATATTTTCTAACAGATTCCTAAAATATCCTTGGGAACTCACTCACGACTGACCACCTCATTCCAGATGGAAGCATCACAATGTGCCTTTTGGTCTACTTCTTCATATTTATGGATAGCAGATTTCTCTCATTATGTGTTTCATCACGTTGTTTATAAAGACATCACAAAAAATGGGGGCTTTGATAAACTGACTCAGTGAACAGAAACAGGGATTGTCCTCACCTCTCATGAGGAAAAGAAGAGGAGCAGAAAGTAAGCCCTACTCTATCCGTCTCTTAAAACCAACATTATCTGACCCTTGGGCTTAACATATGAAGAAAATAATGAAAAAGAAATGAAATAAGTCACTATAACTAAGATAAATAGGTATTAGAGAGAGAGAAATGGAAAACCTGTCCCTTGGTATTAGCCTCATTTGAAAACTATTGATTTATTGATAGAAGTTTAGGAAGTTAGCATCCACCCCTTTCCTAGAAAAATGAAATATCCTGGGAAATATTGAAAAGGCGGAATATTATATTTCCCTGCATAAAAAATGGTGAAATCTATTTTTAGGTAGGAAACAGACTCGCTCTTAAAAGCCCCCATCTTTGTCAATGGGCCATTAAAATGCCTGAGCCAGTCTATTCTACATAACAAAGATCTCCCTTCAGCTCCAGGGGGATGGGATTAAGGCATGATAGTATTAGCCCTTTACCCATCTCACCACAGGGCACCTGGGAAGAAGTAATGCTCAACCAAGCTTGGGACTCAAAAGACACACAACCTACAAAGTTAGCTAAGACCCCCTGCCGCTGGGAATC
Source organism: Tropidonophis doriae (assembly GCA_026931265.2). Lineage (NCBI taxonomy): Eukaryota > Metazoa > Chordata > Lepidosauria > Squamata > Natricidae > Tropidonophis > Tropidonophis doriae. The sequence continues at coordinate 5,646 of JAPKID020003967.1, forward strand.
TAACAACCAATCAGATTACATTTCTTTCACAGGAACAGGAAACAGAGAGGTGGGGCCAAACAGAGAGTATAAAAAACTCAGGAACTTTCAGCAAGCCTCTTTTTCTCTCTTTCTTCTTCGCCCAACAGCTGGAAGTATCTGATCCCCCTTTTCTGTTCAGAAGCTCAAGCCATATGGTCCTGTCCACCATTAAACCATCTTTCCAGGCAGCTTCCAGGTTTCCAGTGTCTTTTTCCCCACTTGGAACTGAACCCAGGTGGACGTTTCTCCCAACAGAAGAAAGTATTTGTAGCTCAGGGTTGAGCTGTGATGTCCTTTATACTTTCTGAACTTGGTTTTATTTGTTTGCAGGCACTTCTGAACCCAACTAGGTAAAATTTTTACTCCTGATAAAGGAGTGAGGTCTGCTCTCATATTGCTTGCCAGTGGTTTGCCCAGTCAGTGTTGGTGATTGTGATCTTGGTGTTACCTTGATTAGGCTGTTGTTTACTGCTAGTTTGTTTGTCTGAGTCTATGGTTCCTTGACTGGGTATTGTTTGCTCCTTGATTGTTGATCTAGTGTTAATTGTGGTGTTGACTTTGCTTATCTGGGTGCTGATTGCTGGTGAGGAGGTGCATTGATCTTTCTATTTTCTTTTTGGCTTTTCGATTATCTCTTCCAGATTGGTAGATGTTTACCTCTCTAGATTTATCATTCTCTACATTAGATAGATTTATTTAGATAAATAAATAGATAATATGTTTATCTATTATCTATTTATCGCTATTCATTTATTTTTTCCAAATAATTCTATTCTGTTTTTCCTTTTTCTGTCTGTGAGTTTAAATTATATATATATTGCTTGTCTTTGTTTCCTAGTCATGGACTAGAAAAAGTACTGTTTATCTGTCTCTTATTCCAGGATATTATTACTATGATTGTTGCTATTAAACATTGTTATTAATACTAACCTTACTTACACAGTGGCAATGTTTACCTTACAAAGCAAAAAATATGTTTTGTGGATTTTAATCTAACAATAGCTGAGGGCTTTGCTTGAGGTAGGAGCTCTTACTCCATTTTATAAAATTGTGTTTATAGAGCTGCCTGTGTGGTTTTATATAATACATGTAGTTATTAAGGCAATTGTCATGTTATGGCTCAGGGCTGCTCTTCATTCAAAAGAACTCGAATGGCAGATCTTCACTTACTGTGTGTGGACCAAGTAAAGTCCCACCACAGAACCAACGACAGTCGTTGGCTAATTGGGTGGCAGTTTCCAGTCTTCTGTCATTGAAACCCCAAGAGACGCACAAGTAGACAGTGAAAACTGAGCCAGATCAGTGATAGTACAGCTGCGGGTTCTCTGTTTGAGCTTCAGCCATGACAATGATAGAATGTGCACGTTCTGAATCATCAGCCTGGTTGGTCCTGACAGTAACAAAGATTCAATTGGATGCAACTGGTTCTATTTTAAAACTGAAGAGTGAATGCCAATGTTCTGACACTTCCCATCAAAAGGAAGGAACTAGAATTATCTCCCCTCAGAAGCCAACAGGTTGGACCTCTTTCTGAAACTGATGGGATTACAGCCCAATCTCCTAAAGATCAGAGGATAGGCACAGTCGTAATCTACCACCCTATGTCTGGACTGGGCTCATGAGCAAGCAAATCCTATTTATTTCCCCAAATAGCAGAGTTGCATTTCACAAAGCAATATCAGCATCCCATTCTATGATGTGACCTTCATTAGAATCTGGGTCTCCCATTAAAGAGCTTACGGGCTGATTTCTGCAAGCGTTGGGCCATACCTAGAGTGTTATCAGATAATGTATTTTTAATATCCCGGTTTTGGAAAAGTTCACATCTGTTCGCATTTCTTTATAACAGTAAACAATGTGTCTATTCAAGTAAAAAGCAAACAACTGCATCTCTGGGATCAAGCCAAAATAAAGAAAGAAAAACCCAAATCCTCCCAGCTGTGCGGAGTACAGCAGGTCAGTAACAGATCAACAGCCAGAAGGACAAAAATTATGAAAATCTGTTCCTTGTTGGAATTCAGACAGAAGTCATCCTCTGTTTGTGAATGAGATATTGGATTTTCTTGGACAGAAAATCAACTGTTGCTGGTCCCTCCTGCCTCCCAAATTTGCATAAACCATGCACACTGATCACTGTAAAATAGCATCTAAATTATTTGCTCCTCAATGTGGCCACTAATATTTAGCAAATTAATAATAAAAGCAGAAATCCACTAGGCCAACACAAATTTGCACAAAGGTTTCCTCTGCTAATTCATCTGTAAAGCTTCAAATTTAGAATTATTATAATAGAAATTATAGGTGGCCCTCAACTTACAACCACAATTTGGATGAAAATGTTGATCACTAAGTGATTTGGTTGGTAAATGAGTCATCACATGACCAGACCCGATTTTAGGACAATGTTTACTGTGATTGTTAAGCACATCCAACTTCCCCAATCAATGTTGCTTGTTGGAAACCAACTGGGAAGGTTGCAAATTGTGATCAAGTGATTGCAGGATGCCGCAATTGGTCATAATTAAGAGCCAGTTGCCAGGTGTCTGGACAGCTGTTATGTGACCACAGGAGTGGTGCAATGGTCACAACTTCACAGACAGGTCATAAATCACCTTTCCAAAGGCTGTCATCATTTTGAACCACTGTTAACAAATAATCATAAGTCAAGGACTGTAGGAGCATGGTTTTGCATGCTACCCTGCACATGCATAGACATAGCTTTGCTCGCGTGCGCAGCCAGTTCCTAATAAACCATGGACCCAGACTGGGGACTCCTGATCTAGGGAACAAAACGAAATAACTTGTTACACTAACAAAGGAAGAATCTATACATTTAGTTTTGCTTTTTTGTTTGAATTTTTGGGCTGTTTCTTGTTTTTACATCCACTTGCATTTTCTTTTAAAAGTTGCACAAAAATGCAATTGCATCTTTGGGATGTTTTATTTTTAATGGACACAATTTTGCATCTATTTGAATAGATGCTTTATACCAAGTCTGATTTTCTCAACTTGAAGCCCTTCAAATAATTTGAATCCATAGTTCAATTTCAATAAAGGGGACCTAAAAATAAATCACTTTCAATAAAGGGAAAATAAAAATAATAAAAAGGAAGAAGAAAAGCTGGTATCTCTTTGAATCAGTAGATGTTCTATGAGATGTCTTCAGGTAGAAAACACTGAGAAAGTGCTAACCAAAAACAATTTCTATGACTGTTCATTCCTTGACTTACTCTTCATCCTGCAGATTCTCCTCTTCTTCCTGGATCTGGAAATGGTTCTTCACAGGAGCCAAGTTCTCTGTTTTGGCATTGTAATTCCGAAAGCAAATGTTGAGCTTCTCGTCAAATTCATTGACCAAATCTTCCATTGACTTGAAGCTGATGATCTCAGAAGAGAAGTTCTCAAGCTCCGAAAGAGAAGGATCTTCCAAGTGCTGCGCTGAAGAGCCATAAAAATAATGAGCTTTCTCTTCCCTATCCTCTATGTAGCATGGCCTCAGATCTTCAAACTCTTCATCCAGGCTTACAAGGGGGGCTTCCATGTTGGATTGGCAAATGGAAGAAGGATGGCCTCTGCAAGAGAAGAAACATGAATGAGGCAATAGTAGTAGCCAGTCAATCCTGGCATCAACAGTAGAGCATGGGTTGTGTCCCATTGCATGGAGTAAAAATTATCCTAAATTCCAACCATCTTGGTTCATCTTTTTCAGGAAAACACTTTTATGCAAGAATAGCAAAAAAAGACAAGCTTTTGCTTTCCGGCATTTAGTTACCACAGAAAGTTTTGCTGCTGAAAATAGCAGGAGAAAAGGGAAGGATAGAGATATTTTTTAAAAAACCCAATAAGATGCCAAACCCTTCTTGATAATATAATTTCTTCCTTGTTTATTACACCTGCCCACTAAGCTTTTTAAAGCTTTCAGCACCAATCTAAGACCTTCCTCTTCATCCAGTGCTTCGCTTAAAATGGTATTATTCTATCTTTCTAGCATTAGAGTCTTTAGAGAGGTTTTTTTTTTACATTTTCAAATAGTTTTTTTTAACCAAACTGTTATTTGTTTCTATCTTACAGAAAATAGTTATGTTGAGGGGGGGGGTTGTAATTAATGTCACCCTTCTTTGGAATCATGTTTAAGGATAATGGATAGAAATAAAAGAAGATAAAAATGTTACAATTTAATAATAAATAAAACAACTGATTCCAACAGCAGAAGAACTAATAATATCTAATCTCAACCAGCCCCAGTTTGGTCTCACGGTTAAAACACCAACGAAGTGAAGGACCATGAATTCAAGTCTCACCTTAGCCACGAATGCCAGCTAGGTGACTATGGGTCAATCACTAGGAGACTGTGAGTTCTAGTCCCATTTTAGGCATGAAAGCCTAAGGAAGGTGTGTTGGATACATTTGCTGCCTTCAGTTTTTGTAAAAATAATAAAGTTGAGATACAAATAGATATGTAAATAAAACTTACGATAGAACAGAAACAGCAGATGTACCAAAGAAGACAGGACAGTAGCATGATTTTGAAAATGGAACAACTTCTCACATTATACGGTATTTGCACACATTGTAAAGAAGAATCACAACAAATGAATGGTGTGAGTTAGGGATAGAGAATTCCCACCTATAACTACCATATCTCTTAACAGAGTAATATTCTGAACAGGAAGACTATTGTAACCAAGGAACAGAATGGTTCTCTGAAATTATCCACAATTGCAATCGGCTTCTTTGGATGAGGAACAGAAAGCTGTATATTTTGCTGATATTCCCTTGAACCAGGTGGAATATTGCAGCAGTTAAGGATAACATTACCCCCACACCACACCACCCTGTCACAAAAAGAAAAAGGGAAATGCGTGAGCAATTCTATATTTGAAAATAGCTTAATTATATTGAGCTAAAGTTCAGAGTCAGATCCACCTTGGTGGCCAAAACGCCATCTTTTTTGCCAAAATTCAAAAGAAAGAAGAATGATCCTCCCTCTGCAGTGATTCTCTGATGACTCAACCTCTCAAGTCCAAGGACATGGGGGGATCCAGCTCTAATTTAAGCAATTGAATTCATGTACAATTGAATATCCAGGGAAACCTGGCTTTCAAGCAAAGACAATGCTGCAGTGTGAAGAGGCAGATTCACAAGCTGCCTTAATTGAAAAGTATGATCTTGCCTATAATAATCCACCTTAAGAAAAGACATTTGAGTCCCTTGCGGGAGCTGAGTTGCAGCTGCTTGACGCTGGCAGTAAAAACACAAATAATATTGGCTCTGAAGGTTCCCCTGCCAGCTAAACCCAGATTGCCTCCAAGCATTCTGCTTTGATTTGATACATTTAAGGGGCAAGGGCGGGGGAAGGCTGAACCAATTTAATTTCCGAAGGGAACCATTAACTTATTTGAATATTGCCATCTAGCAGACGAATTCATCAACCCAGACACAGCCTGGGATGAAGGCAAAGTTCTGTAAACCAGAGCTTTTAAAAAAGGCTGCCTGCTGGGTCTGCTGGCTCCATCCAGATTTCTTTGCTGATTGATGGATAGGAGCCTCGGCTCTCCTTCTGGATTAAAATTGCTCTATTGTCACCACAGTCACTGCAAAGAAAAGGCATCGCGTTTGAGCTGCAGATCTGTTGCTGTGACAACTCCCCCTCTCTCCCCTCCCCAACCTTGGCCACAAAGAAACCAACTGTTGCTGCCATTTCGAGGATCTGCAGATGAATTTAAAGCATTCTGCAACTTTTCTGGAAGCCAGGATCATTTTAATAAGCAACTGATCGTCTGGTTGTGAAACCCAGACTGAAATCTATGAATCTCCTTACAGCTCCTCTTTGGTAGTTTACATGCACTGTTTTAAAAAACAAATGTAGGGCATTCGTGCTGTATTAAAGACCCATGGTCATCTTTAGGAGGGGAGCAGCAGCATGGGATAGAAAAGAAGCAGTATTGTGGATCTCTCAGTGCAGGCATTGCATTTAGACAGTTCTTTGCAATGAAGGCGTAGGAACATCAGCACTGACAAAATTGATGGTGACAAAAATCACCATCAATCAATTGCAAAAGGGAGCTTTACTTGAAACAGTTTACAATCTGTGATGATACCTTTAACACCATCAAACATTCACATCTGCCTATCCCAGGTCCTTGTAGACAAAAATGCCAAATTCAGTCTGAACATCTGACTGACTGTGAGACCAATCCTCGTAATACTAATGGCATCTATGCAAGATCTGAAGAAGCTTCATGGATGAGAAGCAAAACATCTTCAAAGAAAAAACAGAAAGTCCAGGTGCCTCTTGAAAAAGCACCTTTGGGACACCA
>JAPKID020003968.1:0-11985 GCA_026931265.2 Tropidonophis doriae
ATTAAGGGTGGTATTTATACAGAACTGCGAATTGCTTTCTACTGTGGATTTAATAAAAATATACATCCTCTTATTCATACAAGAAACAATTTTTCAAATTGACATAACTTTTTATTGCTCTTTTTGCCTAAACCATTGTAATCTTGTCTAAATACATTTAGGAATATTTTTAAGGAATGTCAAAAAGTTGTAAGAAAGTATGTGTACACAGATTCTTTTTTCAACAGTTATCTCAAAGATTCCCTGTAGCCTTTACTTACCTGTAGTTACAGACCGAAGCTTATCTAAGACACCATGAAGCCTGAAAAATAAGAAAATATTTTAGTAAATTTTAAATTACAACAAATCAACTCAAGATTCCAGAGTTACATGCAGTTGTTGAAGGCCCAGAAAAGCTGTCGCCAAACTGTGTCATATATTATAAATTGGGAAAAGGAGTCACCATATTATTTGTAATTACAATGCAAGATATTTTAAGTTTATATGAAATCAAAGTTCATTCTGACTTTTTTTTTATCCCAAACCTGCCTATTTTTGGAATATGGCTCCAAATGTACTATTCAAAGATGAAATATGGTTCCCAGCTGCTCAAAAATTCGCACTTCTTGTTTTAAATAAAATTTCTAAAGGCACTGTAAAAGGGGTTTCTAATTTATGTTTAAATTAGTACCTAATACTTCAATAAGCTTGTGTTGTCTTGTACATCTTAAAACAGATTTACCGGAAGAACGTATGTAAGCTTTGATTTTAAACAAAATCATTATACATCCTCTGCCTACCTTCTTAAGATTTATTTTTCTAACCATGAAAGTAAGTAGATTGCTGTCCACTGCATTGCATCCTTTTCAGAGTAGCATGGGAGATAGAAAATATCGAGCTGTTTTTTGCCCTCCATTCCTGAATTTCTGGTTTGCATGTTGGACTGTTTTTCGCCCATCCCAGGCTTCAGGAGGCTTCCCTGAAGCCTGGGGAGGGTGAAAAACAGCCCAATGCACCTCCCAGAGGTTTAGAGGCTTCAGTGAGGCTTGCGCATATGAGCAGAAGGGGGTTTGTGTGCACATGTATGGGGGGAGCACATTGCATTATGGGTGTGGGCATTACAATTAAAGAGAGCCATGCGCAACACACCCACCCACACTCCCCAAACTTTTGGCACGTCTTGATAAAAAGGTTAGTCATCACTGGCATAAAAATTAACTGAGTCCACTATTAAAAAGATAGAAATCTATATTTTCTCTAGTGCAAACTGTATGATCCCTGCGGGATAATGTAAGGATTATCTTGTTTTTGAAAGTATCTTTTTTTTTCAGCATGCAAATTATAATATTCCCATTAAGAAAAAATATTTTTGATGTACAGTTTTCAAAGTTAACCAGAGAAAAATAAAATATTTCAGTCTAAGAATTCTTAATGTAAAGATTTTCTCTTTCTAGAAAACATTTCATACTCAACACATTTCTATTTTTCAATTCTTTATAGCAGAATAGCAAAAAATGACCTACAAAGGAAAAATGTTTTCCCCTACCCACTTCTCTAAAAGGCTTTTCATCTTCAAGGATTATTTTATTTTAATGCTGTAGTGCTGTATTATTTTCATGCCTTATAATAAGCATATATATCAGTACACGGAACAGATGGAGGATACATACCATACAGTAAATCTCACAGTGTTGTTTCCTAGAAAAAGGGAAAGATCCTCTGTCATCTGTTCCTGGCTCTTCTTATTGGCCACCATGACCATAATATAATCCGGCAGTTCTTCATCTGATTTAAAGAATAGAGAATAAATCTAAAAATTAAATGTTAAAGCAACAACTATAGAGTTTTATCTACTTAATCTACCAATAGGTTAATCAAACTATTTTCCCATCTTCATTCTAAGTCTATGAATGTGATACACAGAGACCATGAAGAAACAACAATGGTGATTGAAGACAACTCCATAACAGCAGAGCTCACGGCCATGGTGAGAAAATGAACTGAAGAATTGATTAATTTCCTTTAAACTCCTGTCCTGATCAAGAAGGCTAGGATTACACACAGGCTCCAGTTCTTACGGCTCAGAGAGTCCGGGTAAAATCACCCTGCCTAAGCCGCAGTTGGCACTTTCAAATGGACACTGGACTTGCCTACTTTCTCTCAACTACTTTAAGAAGTGCTTGTTAATGATTTTCTGGTTGTTAAGAACCTTCTGAAGGGAAAGTTTCATTACACTGGGAGAATTTCCTTCTACCTGGTATTTTTTTGAATAAAACAATTTCATGTAAATTTAACGTTTAAAAAGAAAAACTTAACTTTTAAAAAACATCGAAGGGAGGATTAGAAGGTTGTTTTGGACTTCAACGAATATTTCCTATGCTCATGGGGTATTTAAAATTTGGTAAAATAATATCTGAATATTGTGAAATAAATCATAAGAAATCTTCCTGTGGGAAAGTTTTGCTGATTGGAAAATAAACATACGATAAGAGGGGAATTTGAAAGTTGACTAGAGGGAACCAGAAAGAATTAAAGATTACATTAAAGACAGCCATTAATACAATGGAGCAATATTATTCATCTATACAAATTAGGGCTGCCTGAGAACAATGTACAGTTTCTCAGAAATTATTTACAAGTTTGTCTGAAAAAAAAATAGACATAAGAGTCAGCTAAGTTTTGTGAGTATCAAAAATCCATCAAATACTGATGGGCCAATTGTCCACAATGTATTCTTTGTAAATATAATTCAATATAATTCATATAATTACTTGATACTAGTACCTTTAGATATTGTTCCTTTGATGTAATTTTAGATGCAATCATATTTAATATAATTTTAGTGTTTACGTTATAATTTAATTTAGTCTGTATTCTGATCCTCAATGATAGATATTAGCTGGGTTGTTTTATAAATGTATTTTAATTCTGTCTTAAACTTTATTTTGTTTAGCATCTCTATTGGTCTATGACTGCAATAAACTGAATTGATTTGGATGTGGATATATAAGAACTGTATACAACTGTTTACTGTATAAAGTCGAGACTAATCTTAATTTGAGTGGGAATTTGAAAATGCCATAATACAAGAATGATATGGAAAAATATGCCACAATGGATTTAAATTTGAAACCTACTGACATCTTACTAACTAAAGGAGGCATATAAAAATAAATAAGAAGAATGATTTGAAAAGTTTCTTATTTTGGATTTATGAAAGGGATAGTTGAACTACTGAAGCTGTTCCTGAAAGCAGACAAAGAGAAAAATGATAACAAATAAACTTTGATGGGATTAAAAAGCAAGATATATAAAAGTAAACTATAGAAATATAAAGCAAATTTATTTGACTGGGATTAAAATGTATATGTTGTGGTTCCTGCTAGCTATTCATTGAACTTTTTGATTAGGGCTGAATGACGAGGTATTAAAGATCTGTTTATAAAGGAAGAAATAATTATTTTGCTTTATTTCCTAGAGAAAGTGATAAGTACAATTAACAAAATGGATTTATTTGATCAAGTTCAAAATTTATGTGTTATTAATTTTTGGCAGCTTTTAATAAACTTTGGCTGATTAGAACTAAACAATGAGGTTTTTTATAATTGGATTATTGGTAAGATACGAGATATGGGAAGAACAAGTATCTTTTTCATTGAAATAGAGGAGTAGAGTTATTGAAGCTGTTTAAACTTATCTGGAGGGCGAGGAGAGTCAGCTTTTATATATCCTTTATTTTCTTTTTCCTATCTGCATTTTTTCTTTTTCTTTTTATATTTTTATTAGTTTATATTAGTATTTTATCTTCGTATTGTAAATTTTAACAATTATTATTAAAAAATTCCTCTTCAAATAACAGTTGGACCATTTTTTTCCAGATCAATCTGTCTACCAAACAAGACTATTATCTGAAGCCTTTCTCAAGTGTCACACCATTTTAATGGTAGCTTTTCCAACTTTGGAATGCTTCCCATTTTTTGTTTTCTTACGCTTTTTAAAACAGCTAATGTTAGCATCTCAATGTCTAACACTCCCTTTTGAAAATAATGCTGCTAATGTAGCTTACATTTTCCCCCTATTTTTATAATTATTTTCTAGCTGCCCTAGAAAACAGATTTATGGAAGAGGAAAATACAAATCGGGCAAATAATTAAACAACCTACAATATTTTGTATATTTTTACAGCTAAAATTTCTATCAAACTTACCAACATAAGCTCCTAGTTCCTGTAGCTTTCCCTTTATAGCACTCTATATATACAGGACAAAAAGGGGGGTGGGGGGAAACAAAATAATTCTTACTTTCAAACCACCAATATTCTGAAATTGTTTCAAACATCTCAAAAACAAAATGTTATTTTTTCCCCAAACGATCAAATGAATAGCAAAACTTTATGAAGTATCATATTAATACATATGAAACATTAGTACATGTTTCAATTTTTTTTCCAGAGGTGCTCTAGTCTAGGCCTTGCGTCCTTTTTCTATTTATTAAAGTATACCAAGTTTTCTTTGGACTCCAGTGCAAGCCTGAAAAAAAGTTGCAGTTGTTTTAGAGTTGGATTAACTTTAATGAGTAAACGCCTTAAATCAGACAATTTTTTTCCACTTGCACTGAAGCCTGAAAAGAAGAAGTTGCTTTAATGAACAGCAACCATACACTATGCTCATGTGAAGTCTTAAAGCACTTCTTCCCATTTGTTTTTATAAAAATGCAAAACCCCAATTGTATGACAGTTATAGAGAACAGGTTCCTCATTTGAAAAACTCATATAATTCAGCACATGGGAAACTAATAGAAGATGACAAGGCAGGGAAAGAATTCATAGGTGTTTTTTTTAATGATGTGTTTAAGGCGGAGACATCAAAGCTATAGCATTTAAATTAAATGTTTTCCTTTTTGGCTCAAAGATGATCTAATGAACATACTGACCTACTTTACATATTTGGCTTAACATGATGCATAAATTAATCTCCTATAATGATCTAAACTATAATAAATTATAAAAGCAGAGTAAGGTAATAACAAACAGCTTTAATGGAGTCCTATGTTCATAGACTGCTATATTGCATATGATAATCAGATTATTTTATAAACTGGTACAATATTTTGGAGATATAGTATATTTCAGCTGAGTATCCTTAAGATTAGGAAAAGTTTAGGAAATGTGTCAAGATTAAAACCAATAATATAATACCCAAATTACATGATAATTAGACTTTAATAAATCAAGCTTTAAAATATGAAAAAAATTTTTAGCACATGGCATGTATTACCCAGGGATCACTGAAGTGGCTGGCTATATGAACTATAGGAAATATACAGAACACATAGAAATGGAGTGAGAAGGAAAAATTAAAAATAGAATTGATTCTCATCTGCCAAAGGAGATAATATATCATTTGTTATCTATATGCCAAATGTTCTGCAAATGAGATATAGCTTATGATATAAGCAGCTGATGGCCAAGTCCCAGAGTAAACAGACCATACCAAGAGAGACTACAAAACTTCTTGAGTTTTGAAGAGCTCCCCCAGCCAAGTGAGTGCATCCTTGACTAGTGATTATATATAATAATCAGCAAGGAACATAATAAATATCCTAGATAAAACTCAGATGACTAAATGCAGCTGTAGATCTCATCCTTGGATTGCTCAATATCGCTCGCATTCTGTACTGTAGAACTGTTCATTTTGGATTATATAGAAAGGTGAAGTTAAATATAATTTTGCCTTAACTTTGTGCCTAACAACTCTATATGCAACATCCAGAACCTGTGCACAACTTATAAACAGTGGATCGTGGTATGAAGGCATCCCCAACCACCCCTCCCTAGAATTGCATTTGCAACCCTTGAAATGTGTTGAGTTCACATTGCTGAATTTCTGTGGGAGGGAAATGGTAATGGAAATGAAAGGCCTCTTATAAGGCAGAAGACTCTCGAACCCATCCCTAAATCTAAAACTGAGCTCACATGTAAAAAAACACAACTTTCCATCTCTACCTCTTCAAATGATATCATCACATCTTCAGAAAGCCTTCTGGGGAATGTCAGCAAGTTAGAAAATTGAGTTAGAAAATTGACTTTCAACCAGGGGAATAAGCAGGGGAAGTTGCTTATTCCTGTATTGAGACACAGCATAATTAGATTTAGCATTGTTTTCAAACTCAGACCATAGTTTAAACTAAGATGGAGCATCCTAGTGACAACTGCACATATGTTTCCTTTTCATTTATCTTCTTTGCACCATCCATCACTGAAGCCCCAACTGGGGGGGGGGGGTGTAAACAGGAATGGTGCTAACCTATAGTTATTTCCTGTTCTCTTCAAATAAAGAGCCAAAAGCAACTTCTAAAATCAAGGTTACTAAGGGAAATGTTATGTGTCCTTCTAGAAATTCTGAATATTTATACAGCGGTCTATGTCCAATGGGAATAACCAGCAAGTAAATATGCAGACAAATGCATTATTATTATTATCCATTCTGTAGGTCTTGCCTTGGTCATGTAGAAGACAACCCAAAATTTGCTTTATGTAGACATAAATCTGCAATACTAAAAGTACATAACCTATATAATCCACATATTTAGGTCACATTTCAAGGAGAAATAAAACCTCCATTTAATTATATATATTTTAACTGTTCTAAAAACACAACTACAGCATAGGACTATATGATTTAAAAATGAGAAGTGGGTCATGCTCCTTGCACACCTTACATAAAAGTAAATCTCAACTGACTGCACACAGGCTTTCTTTCAAGTAATCCAAGTCAATTGGACTTAGAAGGCTGGCTATAGAAATTGAATAAATAAATCATGCAAAGAATCTCACTTACATATTTTTCCTGACAAACATTTCCATCCCTAAAACAGGATATTCTACACACCTGCTTAAATTAAATGCTTGAGAAATTACCACAGTTACTTAGTAAAAACAGTCCTTGACTTTCAATTATTCATTTAGTAACTGTTTAAAGTTACAGCAGCACCAAAAAAAGGTGTCATTTACGACCACTGCAGCATCCCCGTGGTCACATTATCAAAATTCAGGTACTTGGCAACCGGCATGCATTTATGGCAGTTGTTGTGTCCCAAGGTCGTGTGATCACCATTTGCAAAGCCAGATCCACTTAAGATCCGCATGATTCATTTCACCACTGTGGTAATAAAGGTCATAAAATGGGGCGCAAATCACTTAATATCTATCTTGTTTAGCAACAGAAATGTTGGGCTCAATTATGGTAGTAAGATGAGACTACCTGTGTTCTGATTTCTATGCTATTCACTATATTAACAATGGACCAGGCCACCACTCTCTGAAAGAACGGATGAGAGAGATTTCACTGCCTCAAAGCAGGCGGTGAGCTTGCAAACATTTTGTGCAGAAACTGGAAGATTCTGGGGGCGGCAGAGAAGTTGGAAATGAGACAGCTCGCTAGATCTTTGCAAGGTTAAGTGACCCAGAGTGGCAAGATAGGGGGGGAAAGCAATTGTGGGGAACATTAGGTATCTCAGTGAGTCGGAGGAAGCCTTGGGTAGTCTTCAGCTGGTGACCTGTTCCATTACTAGCCCCCCAGAATGGTCTTCCCCACCCTGAGACACCACATGTGCACTTAATGACCTGCACATTTGATTAGTGAATGTGGGATCAAAAGCAGGAAGTTTTCATATTCATTTTACATGATTCAAATTAGGAATATAATTGGCAGGCTCCATTACATTCATAACTCAAGGATTACCTGTAACTTTGCAGGAAAAAAATTGAACAAAAGGAGCAAGATTTTAAGGCACATTTGTTTGAGCATAAATAAACAAAGAAAACCTTTGCCATTTCTTATGAAGTAAACTTAGTTTCACTACATGAACTATTTTGTTTTTAACAATAAAGCTAATCAAAGGATCCCTGCTTCCAGGTTACTATAGTAACTATGCCAAGAGAATTTCTGTACCTTTAGGAATTGCATAGAAGACAAAATTATGCTAGGTAATGCGAGAAAATGAAATAGAGCTTTTCTTGTCACAACAGCTTTATTACATAAATTCTGGCACATGACAAAATCAAAAGCTTTATTTTGACTAGAAATATATGCCTTCAATATTTTTTCTACATAGCTACATATATATCAACAAGTATTTTACAAATCAGTACTAATATGGATGGATTTCCAATTTGCAAAACATTTTTAAAATAAAGAACAAATTTTATACATTTATTTTTATAGATATTAGTTATCCATTCAAATTTTTTATGATTGTACTTTGATTCAAAATTTAAAAAACAAAATAATTTAAAAACTTATAGTTTGCTTATTTATCTGGAACAACTATAGTCCTATAAACATTTAAGGCTATTCACAAAATTTTAAAAGTACTGAGAAGCACAAGCAGTTAAGCACAATTGATTGTGCAGTGACCAATATACTCTACATTCTCCCCTCTTTCATTTTCTAACTTCCTGTCAAGCACAAGAGCTGAAGATCTGCACTTTCATTTGCTTGAACACACAGGCATCTCGCTCTACAGTAGAACGAAGAACTAGATTCATATTCAAGTAAATACGAGTACAGCTCCTCTTCAGACTTCCTTGCACAATCCATGGAAGTTTTAAAATAAAAAGGCAAAGCTTGTGCAATACAGAACAGAACAAATACATGTATCCCAAACCCTTGTGCCTTTCTATTTGAAAGAATATGTGAAATAGGCTTCATTTTTACATCAAATAAGAGTTTTTCTGAAGAAAGTTCCAAATTATTTAGGAAGAAATAGATTCTTAATTAAGATAGTTCATGGGGCACTTTTCTAAGCTGAAGTCAGTCTTGTTGAGCAACACAAGATTTAATGAATTTAAGAACTGCCCTAAATCAGACCACAAGTCCATCTGATCAAACATTCTGTTCTCTTTCCAAACACTCCAAGTTTATAGATAGCACTGCTTCTTGTGGTGATTATCTTTTTATTTTGCATTACATGCTAAGTTAAGCAATACTTTCATGCATTGTTTTTCATAATATTTACTAAAGAACTGTTCATTAGTCAAGGCTGTGAAACATAATGTAGGGTAATATTATGAGAAAAACTCTCCTTGATTACTTTCCTTACACTATAAATACTTCTGTTTATCTCTTCTTTTTAGTAAATATTATGAAAAGGAATAAAAAATATAATTTAGTACACAAAAATAACCTGGACAGGATCCATACAACCATACATTTACTAAGCAAATCAATAAAAAGAAGGCAGTGTCCTAAAAAGTTTTATTATCAGAACAATTCCAGAAATGTGGTGATATTGGTTGAAAATCTATTTTATGCCTTTTGCTGAAAAAAGTCTAGTATATCTTATCTTTAAAACTAATTCTTTAAATGATCCCAAACATTTTTCTTTCTTTCTAGTGCAGTTGTTTCATACATTTCATTATCTGGAGCACCTGTTCTGCAGGGTTTTTTTCCCCCAATTTGAGGACAGGCAGTTTGGATCAAAACTATATCTATTATGACAACAACGTTTGAGCCAACAGATTTAAAGACTGTGCTGCATGTTACTTACTTTAGTTCCTTCACTTTGAGAACTGACAAGTCAAAAATGCTGTCTCCTTAGGCAGATGCACTTTGTTTTATTAGATTATATACCACTTTTCATTCAGGAGAATGACATGATACACAGTACTTCCTCCTCACAACCATTCTATGAGTTGTGTTAACTAAGAATGACTGACTGACCCCAAGTTACTCACAGGAATATGCGGGGATTTGGGCAGGGAGACAGAATAGATACGTGTATTAAGAAAGATATTGACTAGAAATAAACGGAGAGTATAGAATTAAAATTGATGAACGTGCATCAACGTCAATCGATAACTACAGCTTTAAGATAACGGCAGAGTCCTACTATTTTATTTTTTGTGTACAAAACTGTATTTTAATCGACCTGGTAGCAGCACGCAGCTTGTGGCGCCCATCAATTTCTAGGGATGACGCTTAAACCTCAGAGAATGTCAATGGAGATTCTCAGTCATCCAGGTCATGGTTATCCCAAAGGTGCTTTTTCAAGAGGCAACCGGACTTTCTGGTCCAGCTGCCGCTTGAAAAAGCACCTTTGGCTTAAACCTCGCAGGCAATCCGCGAAAAGAAGCCCACGCGCGGCAACCGTTTCGGACAAAGCAACTTTCGGCCCTGTCATTGGTTGCGGGAAGAATGAAGGGGGGGGAGGAGCGGGAGTCTGGGCCCACGCGGAAAAATAAATGTGGGGGGAGGGGTAAACACTTCACCTCGCTCCAAATTTTCTTCGCCCGCCTTTCCTTTGTGGGGGGAGGGGGTCCCCTGCCCTGCAGCCCTCATCACCCTATGCTGCCACACCGAGGTTCGCGTCTCTCACCCGAATCTTCCGACTGATCTCGGTGCCGATTTCCATGGCCACCGACACGGCCAAAGGCTTCCAGTCTTCCCGCAACCAACTAGGCCCGACCCCAATCCAGCTACAGACTGGAAAACACAGACAGGGAGAGAGAGAGAGAGAGAGAGAGAGAGGGAGAAGGAGAGGCAGAAAAAGAGTCGGGACAAAACCCAAACAGGCCTCCTCCGACAGCGCCTCCTTTTGCTAGTGAGGCGGTAGTGGCGGTAGTGAGGAAAGAAAGCTCCTTCTTGCGGGCCTCACTGGACTCTTAACCTAAGCGGAGCGTCCACTTTGAGGACGAAGGCGGCGGAGGCAACGCTGCTACTAGCGCGGTCTTCTCAAGAAGCTTCTCTGAGCTGATGCTTTTCTCTGGGGGACGCAGCCGGGCTTGTGGGTTGATTGTGCAACCTGTCCAAGTCTCCTGTTGAATCAAAAGCACAATTGTCAGCCAAGCAGCTATTCCCCTTGAGTGGGTTGTTATGGCAACATTCGCCACAAAGGGTGTGTCAGGGAAGTTAGATCGAAGCCCATTTGCCAAAAAGAAAAGAGGAGAGTCGAATATTTTACATTGAGGGGCATTGCGAATACAATTTTTGATAACATGCAATTTGTCCAGGTTTGAGAACTATATTTCCTTCTTACATTTTAGATGTAATTCCATAATGTTCTGTAGGAGCACTTGAAAGAAACTTAACTCAGTTTGATGGTGTGTCTTTTTCATTTGATGTTTATAAACTTTTATTGGGTTTTCAGTGTATTTGATGCTAATTTTAAAATAAGCAAAAAGTCCTGTGGCAACTTAAAAATTCTAACTATTCATTATATTAAAAATGTATTACAGGTAGTCCTTGACTTCTCACAATTGGGACCAGCAAGGTGGTTGTTAATTCAATTTTACGATCTTTTTGCCACGATTGTTAAGTGCATCACTGCAGTTCTTAAGTGAATCATTTGGTCATTAAGTGAATTCAGCTTCCCCCATTGACTTTGTTTATCAGAAGCCAACAGGAAAGGTTGCAAAGGCTGGTCACATGACCTCAACATAAATAGATGCCAGTTGCCAAATGATACGACTGCAAGGATGTTCCAGTGGTTGTAAATCACTTTTTTCAGTGCCACTATAACTTTGAAAGGTCACTAAGTGAATGTATTTATGAACTTGTAGTTCTGGTGACAACACAGGTTTTCTTACAATAGGGCTGTATTAAAACTTGTTTGTACCTCTGCTATCTATGATGAATGGACAACACTTACAAATAATTTCCTTTTTTGATTAATTTTATTGTGATCTAAGGAGGTATTTCTTTTTGATTGCTTCCTTAGGTTATGTCACTGAAAAGGATGCAGTGTAGATGAAGGGACCGAATAATTAGTACATTTGGTGGAGGGAAAATGAAAACAAGAACAGGCTATAAAGACATTGTTTTCTGTTATACCTATTAAGGCCAAATCAGAAATTATCACTGAAGAGAGGAATCATACAGAAGATTTATGTAGTGGAGTAATGATTCTGTCTTTTTATTATTTTATTTATTTTTATTTATTTAATTGGATTTCTAGACCGCCCCCTCTCCCCGAGGGGACTCGGGGTGGTGTACAGGTAGAATTAAA
>JAPKID020003969.1:0-11985 GCA_026931265.2 Tropidonophis doriae
ATCCAAATCCCACCCCTGGCTGGCCCCACCCACCCTACCTCTCCCAGGAGTCTCCACATGGCCCATTTTGGATGTGAGTTAAGTACAGGGCTCATGCAGAGGCTCGGGGAGGGGGAAAAATGTGCCTCCCAGAAGTTCTGGAAGGCCACAAACGGCGCCATTTCCGGCCTCTGAAGGGCTTCTGGAGGCGGGGAAGGCAGTTTTCAGAGACTTGAGAAAAGCCTCCGGAGCCTGGGGAGGGCGAAAACAGTCCCCTGCCATGGTGCAGGAGGCTGACTAGGCCATGCCCACCCAGCAACCAGGCAGAGAACCCATTGCTGACATTTTTGAAGTCCAGCCCTGTTTAGTGGTTCAAGTTGAAGCTGATGGAGCACTGGGAAAACTGGACAGTTTTAAAATAGAGAGCCCGACTATTTATGGGTGTCTGAGTATTGGATGCTTAGCTGGCTGTTTTGGAGAGATCTGAGACTTTTCATCACTATGGATTGTTAAAAGTGGTCGATGACTACTGGTACAGTTTGAATGGAATTTATAGCTGTTCTAATTGAAAATTAATTTGTTTTCTGCCTTTGGTAGTCAAAGATAAAGGTGAGCCTTTGTTTGATGCTGCTGTATTTTAACTGTGTCAGGGAATCCCAGGCAAGAGGACTCTTATCTTCCCTCCTTTAGAGCAAGCTGAATATTTTACGATACTCTGCAATCTTGTATTTCACTAGCGACCTTCATGCCTGTGTCCCACGGGTGCTTTACAATCAGTAAAGTTAAAATCAGATCTGGTAGTGGATGAGTGGATGGGAATGCTAAAACAATTGTTTTAGAAATGCTGACTAAAAGGTATCCTTTTAAAGGTTAGTTTTAAATGGTTCCCAAGTTGGGGATCTTTCTGCTTATCACACAGTCAGGATCCACAGTTGAGTATGAAACTATTTAAAGTCAACTTTAAAAAGAGAAAATTAGAATAAAGGAAAAGATAGCATCAGAAAATACCCAAATTTGTAACATGAGGTTAAAATGGGGAAGGGGGGGGGGATACAAGTGATTTAGTAGCCAAAGGAATAAGTTTGTAGTAAATATGTACCCTAGCAGGTTCCTGTGAAAACCAAAATACCCTCCCTCTTCTCATATACTGTACATTAAGCAACCGGAAGGCAGAGACCAGCCAATATAAGAAGGGATTTATACCTCATCACAAACAAAAATATCCTGTAGTATTTTTCTGAGATGCTGGATATTGTGAAATTTGCTTGAACTTGAAGAGGATTTGAACTAGACACAATTAGAGATTCAGGCATGTCTTTCCACAATTGATAAAGCTAGCAGGCCTAGGCTGCATAAACCCAGAATTAGATTTTTCTGTATCTCTCTGCTTACTCTCTAACAGTCCTCCATAGTGTTGTAACGCAGATCTGGCAGCCTTGATGAGGATGAACTCCAAAAAAGACTTGGGTCTCTTTGGAGGGGGTGTATGAGAGACAAACGAGAAAATGTTCATTGTGACTTCACTAGGTGCATGTTCATTTTCTGCTGTGCTTAGGTGGAGGTTGTACGTAGGCAGGGAATTCAAGTAATCTTTTCCAATTTTCTCTGAAAGCCTTGTGTAACCATTCCCACTTATCCAGAGAGGTCTTAACCTGCCGAAACAAATGTTTGGGTTAAAGATGGCTGCGCGTAGAAGGAGAAATGTGCAAACATTTGGTGGTGTGAAGAGTAATGGGCATCTCTCTCTATGTCCATGCAGTATTTCCGATGTGTGAGCAACATTGGCTGCCAGTTTGCTTCCAAGATGCTTGTTGTTGTTAGTTGCGAAGTTGTGTCTGACCCATAGTGACCCCATGGACAATGTTCCTCCAGGCCTTCCTGTCCTCTACCATCCTCTGGAGTCCATTTAAGCTCATGCCGATTGCTTCAGTGACTCCATCCAGCCACCTCATTCTCTGTCGTCCCTTTCTTCTTTTGCCCTCAATTTTTCTCAGCATTAGGCTCTTCTCCAGTGAGTCCTTCCTTCTCATTAGGTGGCCAAAGTATTTGAGTTTCCTATTCAGGATCTGGCCTTCTAAAGAGCAGGCAGAGTTGATCTCTTTTAGGGCATCTCCAAGATGCTAGTTGCTGCCTATAAAGTCCTAAATGGCATAAGGTTGTATACCTATCTCCAATAATATCTGCTGGGCTGATTTGATTGGTGCACTTTTTCTGATTAAACAATGTCATCTATCGGTACCCCAGAAGCGCATCCTGTCTGTAGCAGTGTCTGTCCCATGAAAAGAGATTCACCCACCCAGATCCAAGTACCCCTACTTTGCCATTGCTTAGAAGAGCTGGGAAAACCTGATTCTTCACCCAGGGTTTTGACAAGGGAGAGTGTGAACCTTCACTTCTTCATATATTTTATCTTTATTTTTCATGTTTAATTGATCTTACTGTAATTTATTTTGTTTGTTGTGAGCTGCCCAGGGTTGATGAGAATCGGGTGGCATACAAGTTTAATAAATCGTCCTCATTTCCCCCTTCCTCAGGGCCCCTCAAGATTTGAGTGTGACCTCAGAGAGTGATCAAAAAGTTGCTTCTAAATTGTAATTTTTAATATGCTATAAGGAGAGATTTGTTAATTACACGGAGAGCAATCATATTAACTATATTTAATTTAATTTTAATTAAATTTTCATTAACTCAAGCTTATTTTTGGTTCTTTCTGAAGGCAAAATGCAGCCTTCAATCTGAACAAGATACACTTCCCCATTCCAATACAGGCCATCCTCAACGTAACAGTTTGTTAGTGACTGTTCAAAGTTACAATATTACTGAAAAAAGTGACTTATCACGGTTTTTCACACTTAAGACTGTTGCAGCATCCCCATGGTCATGTGATCAAAATTCAGATGTTTGGCAATGGATTCATACTTATAACAATTGCAGTATCCCAGGGTCATGTGATCACCTTTTGCAAGCTTCTGACAAGCAAAGTCAGTGGGGAATCCAGATTCATTTAACAACCATGTTACTGATATTATAATCAAAAAAATATGGAATGTGCAGAGATGGATAGGTTAACACTAAAAATAAAAGGGAAAGAAGATCTGGATTATTTCATAACATGGGAACTATTCTATAAATGGTTAAATGACAGATATTGAATTTAGAGGAGTGGAATTAGGTGAAATATGGTTTATATGAGAAAGCAAAACAGAGGTGTAAATGTTTGTTGACAGTTACATAATCAACACTATAATGGAAGATAATATATGTTACAATATTGATGTTATTGCATATTTGTTTATATATTACTGCATATTTGAGATATGATTATAATGATGATGTTTGTATGTTAACACCTTGGACATCTAGAGAACACACTGATCAACAAAGAAAGGAAATGTATGATATAAAACAATTAAAATATTGTATTAAAAAAACAACCATGTTACTAGCTTAACAACTGCAGTGATTCACTTAACAACTGTGGCAGGAAAGGTTGTAAAATGGGGCAAAATCCACTTAACAAATGTCTTGCTTAGCAACAGAAATTTTGGGCTCAATTTGTAAGTTGAGGACTACCTGTAACTGTAAAAACATCCCTAGAGCAGAATTCTACTCCTAACAGTTCTGAATCCAAGCCTTTATCTGTTACTTGTTGAACTAAATAATTTTGATCAGATATTCTTGGAGATATGATCAAATATAATTCCTTTTTTCTTTTGAAAATAAATCCGGATTGTCTCTTAAGAATTGCTAGCTTCTTTATTGCAGCAACAGAATCAATGGATGGAGAGCAGGGGTGGTATACACTTCCCTTCCCTACCAGTTCGCAAATGTGAGCGCGAGCACACAGATCCTTCCATGCATGTACTTTTGGTGAAAAAAGTGGCCTAAATGGGATGCCACAGAGCTGAATGGGGGTGGGTGGAGTCACCTGCGATCTGGTCAAGCGATCTGGTCCAAACTGATAGATTACCACCTCTGACGGAAAGGCTACAAAGCTGCATTCTCCTGTATACTTGTACAACCCACCAAGTTGGTGCGATATGGGAGTTAAAATGTTGAACTGGGAATAAAGAGAGCCTTGTTCAGAGCCCATTCCATCAGGGAATTCACTGAGTGTCTTTGGAAAGTTCTTGTGCAAATGAAAATAGGAGATTCCTGGACATTGGCAGTTAACCTTCCGAAAAAAAGGCAGAATATAAATGTAACAAATAACGTAACCTAGCAGGGATATATAATGGTTTTTCAGGCTATTCATAACCATATTAGTTTGGCAGATAGTGATGTGTGGTGATTGGTCGAGTGCATTTGGTATGGCGGATCACAAATTGGACAGACCTGAAAAGCACGGTCATGATTAATATTAGGAATTGGCTACCGCAGTTGTCTAGTGTGGGGTGGACACACACTGAATTCCTTTCAGATCTGTGTCTGTATTTTGATATGAATTATTCATCAGGGAAGAAGATCAACATATGGTTGTGCAGCACTTGAAAATAAAGAAAAGGTGCTTTGGAGCACCCAGGCAGCTGAGCGTAACAATTGTTTGTGACTCTTGCAAGCAAATGTGTCTTTTCCTGGGATTGTGAGGATGCCCCATTATCTCAGGAAAAGACACAGCTGCTGTAAAGAGATGCAGACAGATGCTACGCTTGCTCCATGCTTACTCCAGAGCAGCTTTTAGGAATCAAATCAGAAGCATTGTGTTCCCTTACAAAGAAGATTGTATAAACCTGTATTGGCACTGGCCTCTGCTTTGGCCCTACATCACTGCAGACTGGCCACAGTGTGAATACAGCACTAAATCTGAGGGCACGAAAGGACCAATGAGATAATGCTGAATATTTTCATGAAATAATCATAATTATATGGGACCACTTGATGAAGAGACATGGAAAAGAGTGGAGCCAACAGACTTGTTTCTTGTTTCCTTCAAGTAAATGTAATCATGTGGTGGGTAGGTTGCCTGGATAGGGATTTCAATCAATATATTAATTACTAGATCCTGTAGGGAAAAAAATCCTTTCTTATCCACATTAACCTCTTTTCTTCTGTAGGCAGTTCAGAGGGCACAGGGAACTGATTTGCCTTCTGCTCTGCGCCACCGTCCGCTTACCCCCACTGATCTGGTTATCATCTGATACGAGCTGCTAATCTGTTTCTTTGAAATAATGGTAAATTGATATGATATATAGTGTTTAGTGTTTCTTCTGACAATCAATTATCTGGTAGATATCCTAATCATTATGTATTGTGCAAATTATTGACCTATAAAAGTAAGACTTCTTTATTTTAAAAGTATATGCAGGAAGTCCCCATTTAGCAACCACAGTTGGCCCTCCTGGCAACTCAATTGTTACATGAAGATTAGGTTAGATTTTTTTTAAAGTAATTAGTTTTTTTAAAAAAAATCCTGCCTTTATTATACTGTATGTATAAATAACTCTTCGATGCTTTGAAAATTAGCATGCGGTTGCTTAAAAAATATTTTTTTGCTATAGTTTTCATTAATTTAAGGCAGTCTTAATGATAGAAGGAACTGTGTGTGTCTGTATTTGTGTGTATGTAGGGAAAGAGAGAATACAGGGATTCTAAAACAAGACTCTTCTTCCCTCACCTAAGGGTAATGATTTTTGTTATTCTGAGTATAGTAAATTCTCAGACCCAGCATGAAACCATAAATGTTATTTTAATATCCCAAAATATTATGGAAACAAGATCATTTCTTTTCTACAGACAGTTCAAAAAGAAAACTGAAAATTCACTACTTTGTATGTTCGCAGCACCTGCAGATTTAATTAAACCTTTCTTTCCATATAATAACAATAATTATAACTGAGAAACCTAAAAGAATAAGATCTCTAAGCAGTGCTTTAAGTGCTTGCAATAAGAAAAACTGTTTAAAATGGAAGCCAAGAAGTAATTACACATCTCAAGATTATTTTTTAAAAGAAAGCAGTTTTGCAAAACATACATGTACATTATAAAGAGACAAATATTAAGTTTGAAGTGCTGCAAATGAATATGAGTTATTTGGTGTTTGTAATTCGGAGACTCATTGACTGACAAATCAGCAGTAAAGATTAAGTAAAACCTGTGTTCTGTGATTGAGGAATACAAATTAACTTGAATGGAAAAAGAAACTGCTTTTTAAACGATAATTCATGGCACAAATTCCAAACTTAGAAGCAAATTTTATTTCAGCAAGAATCTTTCATACAAAGACCCAGAGACCCATTTTCCAACTGAAAGTGGAGAGGAAACATAAATTCAGTTGTGGGACAGGCAACTTGGTACCTATCAGATCTCACATAACATCAAACAATATGATCAAGGGATAGGGAGGATAAAAGTCGAAAACTCAAACATCTGTCAGATACTATGTTGCCCACTACAAAGCACTACTGGATAAATAAATGTCAGTCTTTTTCTGATAACCTGTACATTAAATATTTTTTCTTGAGGATTCATTGTTATTGAAACACATGCTAATGTTGTATCATGCAGTTCTCTTGGCAAGCTTTCAGCTAGCCATGCTCTTTTGAACCATAATCTGTACCATTTTCTATCCCACATTCTTCCAATTTCTTCTCCATGCGATAATATCAACAAGCGTTCCATGACCACTGAGCACATGTTGTCATAATTCATTAGCTTTGGATTTCCCACTCACTTCTCAGAATCACTTTTTTAATTTTTGAATTTCTGCAAAGTGGAGTTTTTCCCTGACATAGATAAAGGTAAAGGCTCACCTTGCACATATGTGCTAGTCATTCCTGAATCTAGGGGGCGGTGCTCATCTCCGATTCAAAGCTGAAGAGCCAGCGCTGTCCGAAGATGTCTCCGTGGTCATGTGGCTGGCATGACTAAATGCCGAAGGCACACGGAACGCTATTACCTTCTCACCAAAGGTGGTTCCTATTTTTCTACTTGCATGTTTTTATGTGCGTTCGAACTGCTAGGTTGGCAGAAGCTGGGACAAGTAACAGGAGCTCAATCCATTATGCTGTGCTAGAGACCTTTCTGATCGACAAGCTCAGCATCTTAGCCACTGAGCCACTGCGTCCCTTTTCTCAGACAGTTCTTACATTTATCTCATTTTGTGTTTTGCCCTAACGACCAAATATATCCATATCTGGATGTTTAAAAATGGAAGGAATTATATCTGCTTAATACCTATGAATAAAAACAAGCAAAACAGTTAAACTCAGAAATATACAATTCACTATCTTTATATATATGTACTATAAATATTTTTTGCAACAGCAGGCACTTCTTTTAATAAAATAATCTATATTTTTGATCAGTAGATACATTTTCCAAAAATGTTATGAGATGTTTAACATTTATAAATTCTATTTCCACAGACATTTTTATTCCTATGGTAGATACTTGTATTAATAGTTAGCAGGAGGCAGCTTTCCAATTTACAGAAACATAGGAGTGAGGCTCCTTGAACGAAATAGAATATTTTAAGTTTGTTTGGGTGGAATTGCTAGTGCCCATTGCCTAAAAGCATTAAAGAACAGATTTTGATTGTGCATTATCAGCTGATGATTAGCATCTGTTAGGGGAAATAAGCAGTTTATTAAGCTTTACTGTACAGATGGCAATTGGAAGGATTTGGATGTAAACTGAATTTTCTGTGCTGTCATTTTATTACTCAGAGCAGCTGGTTTTATTAGTCAAATAGCAGTAGTATGTTTGAATAAACCTTGAGAATTCCTGTTAGTTGCTAATGTTTAGGAGGTGCAAAAACCATCCAAAGGAATTGTTGTTTACAACAAAGTTTCTGTAACTTGTTTAAGGGATAAATATGTTAAATAAGGCTATAAATATAAGGCAGATGGCTTTAAATGTTAATTTGCTGGAACATCAATTGCTTTTTTTTGGCTTTTTTTTTTAATCATATAAGCAGCATTTCAGTTTGTAAAGAAATAAATTCTGGTTTCCTGAGTGCAAATAGAGATACATAAACTACACATTGAAAATTATTCCCAAAGAGAGACATAATTTAAATCTTAAACAGACTTGAGCAGATAATAGACTCTGTCTCTCCATTTACATTAACCCAACAAACATGAAATTGAGAATTTGCATTTACAAAGGTAATATGCTTTAGCAATGTATATTTATCTACTCAGAATAAATCGAACTGTATTAAATGTCAGCTTACAGTTTGGTCTGGATTCCCTGATATGGTGTTTCTGGGTATCTCTTTTACTGCATAATGGGAACCCTGTCCAACACATTGTAAGGCCAATGCTTCTGGCAGACCACAGCTAGGATATAGAATATGGATTCACAAGTATCCAGGCCAAAACATTGGAGGTCTTCAGCTAGATAATTGTAGACCCTGAACCAGAGGTGGTATTCAGCAGGTTCTGACCACTTCTGGAAACCCCGTAGCGGAAATTTTGAGAAGTTCGAAGAACCGGTAAATATCACCTCTGAGTGGCCCCACGCCATCTATTCTCTGTCTCCTGAGTCCCAGCTGATTGGGAGGAAATGGGAATTTTGCAGCAACCTTCCCTTGGAGTGGGAGGGAATGGAGATCTTACAGTATCCTTCCCATGCCATGCCCATCAAGCCACATCCACCAAGCCACACCACGCCCTCAAGCCATGCTCACAGAACCGGTAGTAAGAATTTTTTTGAATCCCACCACTGCCCAGAACCCAGGGAGTTCTTGCTTCTGTCTTTTGCCTAATAGGTAAGGTCAGAATACAAAAACTAAGAGAGGGGAAATGACAATAATACTGATGAGCATTTGTAAGTTTCATAATTCAAATTAAATTCAAATTACACCACTTAGGGGCGTGCATAAGTGCACCAGCATGCCTAACGTCCCTATCATGCTTGTTTGTACCCATTTCATATATTCTTATTCATGTTTATTCTTTCCCATTAACTTGCACATGACCGACAAACTAAATAAATAAATAAATAAATAAATAAAAATCTTAATTTTAAGAATAGGATGTTTCCTGCTTATTTGGAAATAAGACTCTTTATATGGCCATCCAACTGATCATGATTACAGAATGTTTTACCAAACAACAAGGGGCAAAAATGTGGGTCATCTTTTATTTGTACGCGGGGCATCATGGACTATAGTTCCAAACACCCCAGGTTTAATTACAGGGACTTACCTGGGTAAATCATGCTTAAGAGTGTACAAAATGAAATATGTAGACAAATACATATGAAATATACAGAAACGTCAAATGTATTGGTATTGCTTAAAAAAAAACCCTCCCCCAGACCTTCAGTCTTCAGCTGTTGAAGGAAATGGTTTGATAATTTAATTGAATTGGTGGATGTCCGTTTTGTGAAGACATGGCACAAAGGCTGTACAACTGTACATTTAAAATCACAAAAATTTTCATGGCATCTCCAAGACCAGTTAAATGCATTATTACATTTTTGTGGGTCTCTTATGGGCTGCTGAAAACATTTGAAAAGGTAGTAGTAGCAAACCAGTTCTGTTACAAGCGTGCATAGTTGCAGCCGTCCAAGTCAAGGCTGACTTGAAGGTGGTTTGATCTTCATTTTCAGATGCATGAAGTAAAACTTCGTTGGTTTTGTTTCAAAAAGCTAGTATAACTTTTCCGTTGGGAACTTAACAGGAATTTAAGTAACGCAAGCCCTAGCCACCTACTCACTAAAGGAGACAAAATAAATAATTCATCACTATTTTTCTTTAGATTTTTGGATCTCTAGGTTATTCTTGATCCTACTGTCAAAATATATGCCATGTTAGTCAGTTCCTGTCAGCAGAATGGGAAGGGGATATCGTAATTTTCCTCTCCTGCAGCCCTTTCCCCATCCATCCTTAAATTTATTTTGATAGGTTGGGGACCCACTGCAGAAGGTTTGGGGGGATAGAGAAGGTAGCTCAGGAAGATAAAAGATTTTAGGAAAAAAAATTCTGTAACGTTTGCACATTTCAGCAGCCAATGAAGTCTACTTTTGGCATTAGGTCAACAATATTTTCAGGGTGTTATTATCAATTCAAAGAATCAATGAAGACTTTTTGACTGCTCTTAAAGGATCACTTCTGTTGTTAGTGTTATTGCCACAGTGAGATTATACTGCGCCATCTCACGGTTCTTTATTGGGGCACTTCATTTTTGACACATCAGCATGTACGAATCTCCCCTGAAGTTTTGCTATCTTGTCTGATTCTGACAAAGCATATATGACAAATTTTCTGGAATTTCATAATTTCAGGTCATCAGTCAGAACTGTGCATTTAAATGCAATTTGTCAGTAATAAAAGTCCAAAGTGCAAATAGAAAAGTGTTGTTGCTGTGTGCTATTTATGATGGAAACTTGTTGCAGAATGCTACTTGTGACTGTCAAAAATGAAAGTCTTAACTTTGCATCAGACTGTTGGATCCTGCACTCCTCCATTGATCTGCCTGAGAATTACATCTGTAATTTCTTTATCTTCTTGGAATCACAGTTGTTAGGGTGGCAACCCCGCTTTATTGGTTACTGTTGAGATCTGAAGAATTAGGGATAGAAAATGGAAACAGCACATAGCACACCCCAAATGGGTTCCATATGTAGTATTACTTTTAAAACACCTGGGAGGGTATTCCTGAGAGAAGTTTACACTGAGAATTGATGCTGCTCAAAGCTTCAGTTTAGATAGCCTGGGTGGCCTAATTATGCAGTGTAAGGTGCATCCAAATCTGGAGGATAATCTGTGGCATCAACAAATATGTGTATGGTGCAAAAAGAGATGCCTCTGCTCACTTTTGAAAGAGCCTGTCATCATCTTGTCATCTTGTTATAGACCGCAACGTGTCAGCAATAAATAGCAATATATGGACCGGTGTAAAACTGGCACATTTTACTGTCTCATTAGTGGGACAATATTCCAGATGATTTCTTTTTCAGGGTAAAAAATATACCAGACATCTTTTTTTTTTCATCTTTAACTATCCTACATATTCAGGGCTTTTATATGAATTTATCCTAATATGCATAGCTGTTAATATAAAGTCCCCGAGATACTTTACAACATAAATTTCCCTGAAGTTGTACCTTGTTAATACATTTCTCTAAGGCGTGTTCTTTAGACATCTGTTTCTCCAGTGTAAGGTCTCTGGGTTTTTTTAACATACTGTGTTTTCCTGAAAATAAGACAGGGTCTTATATTCTTTTGACCCCCGAAATAAGCGCTTGGCCTTATTTTTGGGGAGGTCTTAATATTTTTGAGGTGGAGGCAGCAGCAAGTGTGGTTAACTCATGGCTGCTGCTGTATTGCAATATTTTCAGGGAGGGCTTATCTTTGGGGTAGGGCTTATTTTAGCGCTTGTGCTCAAAAGCCCGATTGGGCTTATTATCTGGGGAGGTCGTATTTTCAGGGAAACAGGATAACAATTCCTTTTTGCATTTCAGTTTCAGAAAAACATTCTTTTTCAAGTGCATTCTTCCTGAACAATGTATCGTGTATGGAGATTTTTATGAGACTAGCGGACTTTAAACATTATTACCATAGCCTTAGTTCCAGCAGAGTCTCTTTTGGCCAATCTCCAAAGCTACTCCAAAACATTTTTCTGCCCTGGCCAAATAGCAAATGTACCGACTTCATTCCAACCCACCTCACCCATGCCCAAATCGAAATTGGTGTTAACGAAGGCCATCCAAGTTCTTTTTGAATTCAAAGCAAAGTTACTGACTGTCTCATGATTATCAGTCTCTGTTACCTGTAGTAGATGTTTCATTTGGCCTAATGGTAGAGCCAGCTCTGTATTTTCAGATCGGATCTGACAGAAATCCTTGGTAAATTCCTTTCAAGTATAAGGGTTGTGTTGCAGAAGACAATGTGCATGTTTTATCCAGGTTTACATTTTACTTGAGGTGCACTCGGAGGTTACAGTTAGTCTAGAACGCAGCTGCGCGGGTGATTATGGGAGTCGCAAGGCAATCCCACGTAACACCACTCCTGCGCGAGCTGCACTGGCTACCTGTGGCCTTTCGGGTGCGCTTCAAGGT
>JAPKID020003970.1:0-11983 GCA_026931265.2 Tropidonophis doriae
GGTGGGGGCGGCTCCCAGTCCGAGGCGGCCTTGGCCTTGAGGAGAAGCGGCTGGAAATAGGTAGGGGGAAACAGCCCGGCAAAGGCAGGCGTGTCGGGGTCAGCCCGTTCATCGCCTGACAAGACGGCGTCCGGTAATTCACCCTCTTCAGAATTGGGGACCGAGTCCTGGTCAGGAAGGGAGGCCCTGGGTTGCAAGGAGGCCGAGGTAGAAGTCATAGGGCTGGAAGCATTCGCCGCAGAGCCGTTAGATTGAATGCCAGCCGCAATGCCCTGTTTAATGGCCTCCGCAATGAGAGTGTGCACGTCGGAGGAGGCCGGGGCAGCCACCGCCATGGGTGGAGGGGGTGGGGGCGACCCCCAAGGCTCGTCTCGCCGCACGCCCGCGGCAGTGGGCGTAAATGTGGCCTCTGGTGCCCGGTAGGCAGGCCTCAAAGCAGCATTGCCCCAAACGCCTGAGGTATCAATTTGCAACATTGGGCTGAAAGGCCCCATCGGCGCTGGCAGCGGGGCGACCCCACGAGGCGGGCTTGGCAACCGTGCGGGCCCGAACTCACCCAAGGACTGTGAGAGCATGTTGCTCGGCGTAGGTGAGGTAAGGGGATTCGAGGCCTTCTTGGACCTGGAGGCCCTCGTGGCAGAGGAGGCCCGGGATTTGGCTCTGCGTTCCGCACTCATAGCAGGCTTGCGGGAAACCGGAGGTGGGGAGGCCATCAGTAGGCCGTGAGGTGCCTCCGCAGGGCCTGGCGCTTCTTGCGCAGCACTCTCAATCTGCGACATGCCTTCCAATAGCCTTCCCAAATATCGCCACGAAATGGGGCCTAGGCACGCAGTCCGCAGCTCGAAGCAGGGTACCGCTGTTTGCCTTTGTCGCTGTGAGGCCCAGTAATGCCAGCAAGTTCAATTCAAATGCGCGGTGAGAGCGTGGGCCGCTGTGATTAAGGCCTTTATAGAAAGCGCGGGAGGCCCAGGGCGCCAAAAACAGCCGGAGCGTGAAACACGCATGCGCACGAGGCCTGTAGGCCCTGTAAATGGCGATCGGCCTAATGAAGGCCCGGGCGAACTTGCGTGTCAGCCGGGAGCAGCTCGAAGCCGCAGGACCCGGGGAGTAATGCCTGGCCCAGTCAGCACGTCTCACTCGAAGAGAGATCGCACCCGGGCAGAGAGTCAAGGAAGGCCTTTCAGGTAGATGTTCTGTATATTTTCACTCACTCACCAATACGAATGGAAGAAAGGTTGGCACAAAACCGATTGTCCCAGAGTGAAACTGAGTCGGAAAAACGGGTATTGGAGCCCTCCAAGGGGGTTATATAGGACGATTCATTAATATGTATGCAGACTCAGTCCAATCAGAGTACAGACTGTGTTAACCCATTCATGGATGCTATCTTCCCCTTATTGAGAAGGCCCTCTCTATGGGAATGGATCGGTCAAAGGGACATATGGGGCAGGAGGCGGTCTCGTATGTAGCTAGGCCCCGACCCAACATTATTGGTATAGGTATAGTTTAGTGGTTCATATCCTACATTACAGGATTTCCCCTGTATTACAGAATTATACAATCAAAGCAATTATAAATGGGAATAAAAATATATTACAAGTTATTTAAAAACAAATATGAACTGAGGATGATTCTCACAGGACTACTGCTGATCTTGCCTTTGTGATTGCACAGTGTTGAACTGAGCTAATTTCTCTAACATCAACCTCTTAGTGTTCTTGAGTTTACCTCCCAATATTTCTTATGATCTTAGTAATAACTCTTTGAAGCTCCGACCTTAAACAATTCCTTTTATTTGGATTTTATTTTACAGTGCATTCGATAACCCAATCAAACTGGTAACATAAGCTTGACTTACATTATAAAAACCTGGTAACCTTTTAATGCCAATTATACTAGTTTATAAAACTGTCCCAGGCCCTTACCCAGATTTAATCATTTCTTACATAAACCAGGCATTTCAGGGCATTTTGAATATGGCCCATTTCTGATTTGCAGGGTTGAATAATTACAATATTTGTACTTTTTAAGGCTGAAATCTTATGGACATTTCACAGAAGCTTATTGGGGGGCGGAAGTGGGGGGACAGTGGGGGATGGACATGGATAGAATCCCTTTGTATAAGACCTGAAGCAGTAGTACAAATTGTTTTGTCTTTATTGCCATCAAAGGTGTCCATGGGTGAGGTGGGGAGGACAACATCTATTGCAATGTTGCAATATAAACTGCGCCACTTAAGTATTTGCAAGCAAAGTCATGGTGCAAGTTTTAAAGTGTGCTGTCTGAAACATGCTGTCACCATGTCTGCTTCATTTTGGGGGGGGGGGATATCATTGTGGCTAGTTACTGAACTGATGATTGCCATTCGGTCATTTTTCCCATCCTCAATTTACTAGAATCGATGACTAGTCAAGGCCCTATGAGGGAAAACAAGTAGTCAATATTTTAGTTGCAGGGTGTTCTGCTTTTGTCAAGCTACGGTCAAGTAACAATTGGCTGCTGGCCATGTTATAAAGTGCCAGTAGAATTTTTTATTATTCGTAGGTATTGACAATGCAGATTGGATTTAAGTGTTTTTTTGCCACATATTCTAGTTCAGGTTTTGTTTAACAAATTATGTTCTGTAGAAGTCCAGGAGGGGGAAAAAAAAAGAAGAGGACAAAGAAGAAATTATTTGAGCACAGTCGTCATAGCAATTTTCCTAAGGTATTAGCAGAAAGGGGATAACTTCTTTTCTTATGCAAAAATGTAAGCACCACCATTTCACAGATCAGGAATTTTGGTTAAAAAAAACTGTTTCTAAACTAGATTTTTAGAGTCAACTAAAATGGGATACTCCCCAGTACAAAATGTTGCAACTACCTTAAAAGAAATTATTTTAAGAATTAAAACTGCTTTTTACTTCACTGGTGGCTTCTGGATATGCCCATGAAGCTTTCTTGGCATCAATAGGGAATTGCTTTAGTGCTTACCTTCTTCGAGGATATTTTTTAAACATCTCAGCCTAACCTTGGGATTTCTACAGTAGTGATGTCCCATCCAGGTATGAATCTGGTCCTTCCTTATGTAGCTTTCTAGGGTCAGCGAGAAGCTGCCACTTAGCATGGCATTTTTAGAATTATTTGAGCAAACTTTTCAAGGATGGAAATGACAAAAGGAACAGGCACAGTGAACAAATTATTGCCCTCTGAACAAGTATTTTCATGGTCTATGCACACTTTAGTCATAGAAAACCAAGAGAAATAACGAGCAGGAATTTATTTATAATTATAGACTAAAATAAGATAAGTGATAAGTTAAACTATTTTATTGGAATATCAGAAATATCCATTGGATTTTCTTATGGCTTGTATTGATGAATGAAGAACAATTTTCAATTTTATCTAACATCTCTTCTGTAAGTATCCATATACTTAGCCTTGTTATACTACTCATTCCTCAAATTAACATGCTATCCAAAGGAAAGAACCTTATTTACCACACCAGGCCAAATGGTACATTTTGTATACTAGAAGCAGAATAACGAAGTATGTTCCAACCAGGGGAGGGTTCTGGCAGGGACTACTGTCAGTTCGCTTATGGGCACACCACACCTGTGCGTACTTGATGCGTGCTACATGCGCATGCTTACTGCAATAAAAATTGCTCTGCACATGCGCAGAAGCATAAAAACAAGATGGCAGCGCCTTTGGCGCCGCTAGGAGAACTAGTTAGGGGTGTGGCAGGCCTGAGACACTGCCAGTTCCTGCGACCCAGGCCGTCAAGCCACCACTGGTTCCAATTCTCCCAGAATCAAAATGGAAGCATCTGAGGCCAACCAATGGAGTTTCACACCAGAGAGTGACAATCTCTCCATAATAACTGCCAAAATATACCATTTTCAGATCACTATCATAGCTTCCTCTTCTGCTTCTGCAACTGAGTTTTATCATTTTCAATACAGCAAGGGTGCATAGAACTGCAATGTTATACAGCAAGGCATTTCTTAGGTGTTGCCAATAGCAAAAAAAAAGGGGTGAGAAATGACAACCTTGTATCTTTAAAATATCTTTTCTAATTTCTGCAAAAAAAAATCATTCATTTCCTAGAATTCATACATGAGGACTTTTCAAAACGTGTTTATATCCATTGAACTATGCAAAGAGAAAGTTCATAAGAAATCTAAATGGCTGGTAACAATAAAGTACTCAGGGTTCAAATCTCTCCATTCTTTTGGTTTTCCTGATTGTTACTATTACTTTTATATTTGCATAATACCTAAAATAAGCTAAAAGTAATCCTAACTTTTTAATCCTTATGAATGATTTACAAGCATTCACTTAGGGACCTTCAAAGTTACAACAGCACTGAAAAAAGTGACTTAGGGCTGTTTTTGACCTACTACCATTACACCATCCCCAAGATCACATGATCAGAATTCAGATGCTTTGCAACTGACTCATATTGATGACCACTGTCCAGGGGTCATGTGATCCCCTTTTGCTTCTGACAAGCAAAGTCAATGGGAAATCCAGATTCACTTCACAACCACATTACTAGCTTATCAACTGCAGTGATTCTCTTAACAACTGTGGCAAGGAAGGTCATGCATTAAAATTGGGCAAGACTCACTTAATAACTGTCTTGCTTAGCAACAGAAATGTTGGGCTCAATTGTGGCTGTAAGTCTAGGACTACCTGTAGAACAGTTATGTAGAATAGAGGCTGTTGGTTATTGTTAAAATAAGCTAAAGTCAAATCGCAAGTTGGCCCTATGACACAGTTTAATGGTGGTTTGCCTCACTTCCAGTTTGTTTATGCTCTTTAAAGAGGGGTGGAGCAGAAATTGTGATGAACTGGAAGTTTCCCGAGATCAAAATTTTGACTGATCTTATCATCACATTATGCAGCAGCTGCAAATTCAGGTTAATCCTTGGCCAAGAGGTATATTAACTCCTTCTCCTTGAATGATATGCCTGCATGCCTTTGTCCAAATATGGCTTTGTCTCATTATTATTTGTAGGTATATTTTTAAAAAGTGAAATAAAACAAAAGCACAACTCCTGCGAAGAAAGCACCTCCTGCTTCCCTTTCACTCATGATGCAGATTTCTTCAACTTCTCTTTAAATATTTTGGATTCCAGTTCTAAACTTTCAACACTATGGAAACTAGAACCCAATGTATCTGGAGGTCACACCAGGCTTGGTAAGACTGATATAAACACAATGGGAAATTATATATGTTTAGGACAGTACATAGAATCCCTGCACAAAGGCATTTTATCCACACTAAGAGCCAGGAAAGCTTAAGCCTTGATATGAGCTACGAAAATGATGACTGAAATAAAATAAAAAAAGGACGGGGGGGAAGAACCTTTAGAGCACAATCTGAGATTAACAATTCAAATCAAATCCATCTTTATCATTATGGTCATAAACCAGCATAAAGATTAACAAGATACAGCTGTTGTTGTTTCTAAAAAAAAAGAAACCTGGTTTTTGTTTTAACCAGATGTGTTCGTATATATCTCATACAAGGATGAGAATTATCAGCAAAGACCAGAGAGAAACTAGAATGTGACTGAAGTTGGATTCCATATTATAGTCAATCAGCATGGCTCACTTTGTGCCTCTGATATATTATTCCAGTAGTGTGGGTAAGGCAGGTGAGGTCTGAACAGCATACCTTTGATCTGTTCCAAATTATCAAGGACTGAGATTGGACCTGCTCCAAGATTGGCTTTCTTTTGAAGACAATGCTCCAGAAATCAATCTGGCAGGTAAAACCATCCACAGAGAAGTTGTCCATAAGGAAATATGGCGGAAAGCCATCTGGAAGCTGCAGTGCAAAAAGTTAAGGGCTTTTATCCAGTCCCTTTTCTCTGTTCACCTCTTTTGTCTCCCATCTGTTTCGTAGGTTCAAAAAAATTACACATTCTAAAACGTAACCACAAGTAGAGAGATATTAAAATTTCCTTAGTTTCTTTCAAAGCTTTAGATGAAGTTTGAGGATTATGAATACTATTTTCACTTCTGCATGGGAGGTATCCATAATAATAGTCTTACCAACATGCAGTTCAAACAATCTTCTTAATATTATTTTTGCTTTGAATCAGTTCTGATAAAAATTATTATGTATATAAGAAATCCAATGTAATATTTCAGACATTTTTTGTATGCTTTATGAAAATATATGAGACCTACAAAACCACATAGAGTCATAACATGAACTGCCACATTTGCTTCTATTGGAGCCCTACATAGCAAGCATATTTTGTTTATAAAAAAATCAGCATTGCATACTGAATTCTACTCTAATCTGTTTGAACAAAGCTATATTATTAATCTGTAATTTTCTTTGCTTGATATACAAACAAATACAACTGGGGAACCAGACATATTCTTTTCTTCTTTGTCATCTTTAGTTTCTACAAGTATATTAGTTTCTGTTAGGCATGTGCTTCAGAGAAATACTATATAGTCCGCTGATAGCACAGGTTTAGTTTTATTGGTTACTTCTGAAGTAAATAAAGAGGACTACCATCTTTAGTACAGAGTCCAAATTTAAACCAACTGGCTCCTTGTCTCTCTGAATTATTCCAAGAAAAAAGGCTAATGGACACCCCCCCCCACCAACACAACCCATGAAAGCACACTATATTACAAACTATGTCCTTTGGATATACTTTTTAGATATACTTAGATTATTCAAGTTTCACTCCTGCAGGATTTTTTTTCACTTTCATTCTGTGACTGTACCCTGGATAGCTAAAGAGAACATTAAAAAAGCAAAGAAAACCAAAACAAAAGTGTTTAGAAATATGTATTTGTCAGATTTGGGTCACTCTGTAAAATAATCAAATATTCTTGATTGATCCAACTCAGTATAAGCCAAATTTCTTTCTTCATCTAAGTGAGCTGGTTAAAAAAAGGAAGAATATAGAGCATGGCCTGTTCCTCATTTTTACAGGTACATATGATTGTAAATTACTACATTTGATTTATTCTCTTTCAATATGTTTACGCGATATGAGTATTTGCTTAAAATGTCAGAACAGTTGTGGAGGACACTGAAGAAGGATGAGTCACTTGCTGTACTACCTTCTTGTTGTCTTTAAGAATGAGGGTAATTGTTTAAATGGCCTTCATCTTTTTTTCCAGAATACTATGAAGTTGACTTGTTCCTTCTTCTCTAATTCTGAAGATCAGCCAATTCTTTTTATCAAGGCCCAATACAGATGTAGAAAGAATAAACAGCATAAATAGGCAGATAACTTGAAATATACTTCAGTGAAGAATTTCTCTACTTTATTCATTGTTTCTATTTAAAAGCAAAGAAAGTTGAATTTACCCCACGATAAATAATTATTTCAACCACAGATATGCTGTCTACAGCACACTGTTTTCTCCGTGTGATTAACTGGACAAACATGAGTCAGACCTGAGATGCAGCTTAAAGTATCCATTTTCATATGTCCAATTTAATACTTTATTAGCTCTGAATATTTAATATATTTTTGGTTGTCCACGATGTGGATGCCCTTTTCCTAATTACCCAGAAGCTGTCTCCGAGGGATTCTCCCATAGTTTCTGGTTTTTAAAGTTTAGGCAGACTATTTTATTTCTCCATTTTAGTTCAAAGTTGTAATGAATTTTATTAAAAATTAACAAATTTTCAATTAATTAATTACCACTGCTACTTAGACCCTGATTTTTGTAGCTGTTCTGAATTGCTATCTTTTATTACTTCATTATTTATTTATTAGTTGAACTGAGTGCTTCGTATTCAGATATATTGTATACTGTAATTTTACATGTAACTTTTCGTCACTGCTTTAAGTGTTATGTAAGCTACTTTGGAGAAAGTTATATTTTATCAGACAACATAAATAAATAAACTGAAAGAATATAGACTCTGAGGACTATGCACTTCATATCTTTTCGACCAAAGAGACCAAGATGACATTGTTTTCTATCTAGACCTTCT
Source organism: Tropidonophis doriae (assembly GCA_026931265.2). Taxonomy (NCBI): domain Eukaryota; kingdom Metazoa; phylum Chordata; class Lepidosauria; order Squamata; family Natricidae; genus Tropidonophis; species Tropidonophis doriae. The sequence continues at coordinate 7,966 of JAPKID020003970.1, forward strand.
TCATAATGTTGCCTTAAAAATGCCCTTCTTAAACACCCACAATAAGCTTTATGGCTCAGTGGGAACTTGGATCTTGCTCTAGCAATGATTCAACCCATTATAACTAGAGGGGGAATTGCTTACCAAAAGAAGCTGTTTTCAATAGCATTCCCTGCTGACACATTCTCCTGGCTTTTAGTGTCAAAAGCGAATTCATGCCTCAAGTAGGTTTTTTGGATCCTAAAGCAAAACTGGACACAATCCAATATTGAATTAAGTGCACTTAACTCTGTCTCTATTGAATGACTACTCTAATGTGATCTGCTGTGGCATGACATCCCACTTTCACTCCTTTGGTCAGTTAAGACAGATGAATATATTTATGAATAAGGCTATTCAATCCTAGAATATTGTTCAACAAAATACTTTTAATGTCAGCATTTTACATCAACCTTCAGTAATATGCAGTGGGCTTGTTAAGTTTGCAACATCAAAAACCTGAATCTGTAAATAAGATTAAAGAGGACATTCATGACTTTCTATAATATTAGACTTCTTTGCCCAATCTGTGTGTTCTCCATTTATGCAGACATTGATTTCCAGAAATCTAAGCAATTTCCACACTGGCTGAAGGATTCTGAGAATTCAAGTCTACCCATGTGAAGGGACCTGTACTTCACAGACCTCTGCACTTTTGAAAAAAGTGCAAAGAACAGCAACTAAGATGATTACAGGCCTGGAGACTAAAACATGTGAAGAACAGGAATTGGATATGGCTAGTTTAGAGAAAAAAAAGGACTAGGGGTGACATGGTAGCAGTATTCCAGTATTTTAGAGGTTGCCATAAAGAAGAGGGGAGGTCAACTTATTTTTATTCTTTTATTCTTGTTCTCATTTTTGTTTGACAAATTCTAACATACAAACAAACTAACAAATAAACAAACTAACTAACTAACTTATTTTCCAAAACACCAGAAGGCAAGACAAGAAACAATGGATTGAAACAAATCAAGGCGAGAAGCAAACTGGAATTAAGGAGAACCTTCCAGACAATGAGAACAATTAACCAGTGGAACAGCTTGTCTTCAGAAGTTGTGGATGCTTCATCCCTGGAGGAAACGAAACATCTTCAATGAAAACCCAGAAAGCCCAGTTGCTTCTTGAAAAAGTACCTTTGGAACAACCATGACTTGGATGACTGAGAATCTCCGCAGAACAACTTTTTATCCTTCAATCTGTATATCTTCAGTTTTAGTGGACAATAACCTTTTGTCCCAGCACAGTCCCATCTGTTCTTATTATATTTAGTAGTGCATACATATTTTGAAATGTGGGGAAAGGATGAAATATGTAATTTAGATATTTATAATTTTAAGCATCAAAGACCAAAACAATTGTATTAAAAATCAGAGAAAGCCAATGTAGGCAACTGAAAATTGCAAATATTGACAGAAGGTATCAAAAGACCAAAATTGCTTCTATTTGAATGCAGCATCCACTAAAACCTCTATGACATAAACTACTGTTTATGTCTTAGAGCAATTACTGCTTGGCCAGGAGGTATAACCACATGAAGAAATGGCAAGAATAACACAGGAATGTTGCAATTTATTATCATTTAATATTCCACTTTTTGGTTTAAACTTCCAGCATCTCCTTTTTACTTATGAAACTGTGAGTAGGGAAAATGTTCTCTGCTTTACAACTTCATCTAGATATGTACTACGATACTTTCAGTTTAATTTATTTAAGGCAAAACCAGCAGACCTGCCTGTTAAGACTGGGATGGTAGAACAGACATCTGAGATAAGCAAATAAATACCACTTTATAACCAGGGTCACCATCCTAACATTTCTTTCAAATCTTAAAAAACCAAACCAAGAAACTGGATAAGCTAAGAGATAATTTAAGTATAAACAATATCACTGGCTACAAGAAAGAAAACTAAAATCTAAAAACTGATGGCCTGACTAGATGATAAGGAGCCTGGGTTATCTATGGTAACATTTCAGAATATTTTCAAACAGACCTTATAAAGTAAACAAAAGCCGCTAAATTCTGCTCTTTGTTTATGCCACATTTTTGGGGGTTAATTATGGCCAAGGTTGCCATAAGTCTTGATAAAGCTAATATCAACAAGGGTTATTTATGCCAACACTGTAAACCATCATGGCTGATGAACTGAGTCATTACTCATAAGCATCATTTATGCTGCCATCTAAAATATTGTTATCAAGACTATTTAGATCTTTCTGGTATTTCCTTTTTATCTCAATTATTAGTTGGAAGAACTTTTATAGAAGTTATAAATGCTTTAGGAAATTTATTGGTTTTCTCCCCATTGCTGTGTTGAAGTTCCCAGGGCCACAAGGGAAATAGGGAGTGTCGTTTACCAACCCTTAATCTGCTTCTCCTGCCTCTGTTTCAATTCTGCTGTCATTAGATTTTTCTCCAAGATAAGAAAACTCAACAAATTTTGTATGCCTTGGATGGACTTGGATGGATGGTGTTGGAATAAGAAGGAAAACAGGACTTCAGCAATGATACAGTTAGCAATAGCACTCAGCACTTAGCTTTATATACTGCTGTATAGTGTTTTACATTCCTGTCTAAGCAGTTTACAGAATCAGCATATTGCCCAGAAACAATCTGGGTCCTCATTTTACCCACCTCAGAAAGATGGAAGGCTGAGTCAACTTTGAGTCTGGTGGGATTTGAACTGCCAAATTGCAGGAAGCGGTTGTCAGCAGAAGGGCCTGCAGTACTGCCCTCTAACCACTGCACCACTGAGTTAACAATGACTTAAGATTGTCTTACTCATAGCTGAAAATGAAATGAAGGCAATGTTATGGTGCCACAGTGTAAAATACTCTAAAGATCGTTTGGCACAGTAGCTGAAGCATTGAACTAGAAGCAGGGAAATCAGCTTCTAGTCCAGTGATGGCAAACCTTTTTTGGGTTGCGTGCCAAAAGCAGGGGGAGTGCAGAGGGGTCGTGCACAGGCGTGCCACACCCATAATGCTATGAGCAACCACAGTGCACATGTGTGCACAACCATTGCTCGGGGAGGGCAAAAACAGCCTCACACCCTGGAGGTCCTCCGGAGGCTTCAGGAGCTTCCCTGAAGGTTCTGGAGGACTAAAAGTGATCCTACGAGCAAACCAGAAGCCTGTTCCTGAACTTCCGGTTTGCCCTTAGGGCTGGTTTTTCGCGCTCCGGAGGCTTCAGGAAAGCTCCTGAAGCCTCCGGAGGGTGAAAAATGGCACGCTGGCCACTAACAGGGCAAGCCTCACGTGCCCTGACAAATGGCTCCACATGCCACCTGTGGCACGTGTGCCATAGGTTCGCCATCACGGTTCTAGTCCATCCTGGGTCTTGGTATTTGGGGCCAGCCTCTCTCCTGACAACCACCTACATCACACATTTGCTTTTGTGGGGTGAAAATGGGTCTTGTACTGCACTTAGACAGAAACACATACTATATAAAATTATGACTACTTTAAAACAGATGTTGGCAGAGCACATTTGTGCTATGGGGTTAGATGGAAATCAGAAAGGCCCTATCAATTAGTAAAGAAAAATTGATAGTTCTTTCCAGGGAAAAGTCCATCTATTTAACTCACTCATAATGTGCGTGCATATTTTTTTCTCTTCTGCTTCTACTCCAGATATTTTAATTTTCCAGAAAGTCTGGGCAAAAGGCAAAGCCCGATAGAATTACAAAATGACATAAAACATGATGTATAAATACATACATATACACACTGTGGGTATTACATATACTGAATGTTTTAAGTTTTGTTAAGTGGCAACTTAACAATATGAAGCAGCAAAAGCTGAAGAGCCACCCTGGAAATTTTGCAAAATGAAATCACCTGGTTCTTTTTTCAGATATATTACTATAGAGTTCAAAAGTCCATGGCAGAAGATTCTAAAATTAGCCTTTGAGTCTACTCCAGACTATAGGATTTTTGTATAAGTGTTGCTTCAGTTCAAAAAGATTGGTGCAATGTCGTTCGAGTGTAGGTCGAGTGCTTT
>JAPKID020003971.1:0-11982 GCA_026931265.2 Tropidonophis doriae
AAAATTTCTCTGTATACCCTTTACCCTTTTCCCAGAAAAATTGAAAAACCAATAAAACCTTTTTTTGGAAAAAAAAAAAAACAAGGAGTATCTTGAGTATCTATTTTGTGTAGAATTCCAAACCGATATGTTAAAATTGAAGAAAGATATTTGTTATGATATCATCTCAGGAAATGTCTGTGGATGTGCATTTGTATTTCCATTTTTTTACAAGTTCAGATAAAATTGTTAAACCGAATCTAATAGACTATTTTTGTTCTATTGTTGTATTTTATGAATCCACCAGGTGGTGCTGGTTAGCTTCTGAAGCTATTTTCATTTCAGACAATTCAACAAGATATGTGCAATTTTGGGGGATAAAATCAGAAGCACATCTAAAATTATTTCCTCATAAATAAAGTGGTCAAGATTAAAATATACTAAAATTTAATATTTAAGTTTTTAGCTAAAATGTTTTTCTCTATTAAGAAAAGTCCTTGTAATTTTTACAGCACATGCTTAGATAATAATACATATTAACTATTATTGTATTAACATTTAACGTTTTTTCCTCTTTCTTTGTTCAGCATTCAGCATCCATTATAAAATGCTTTTTGTCCTATACATTATATTGTTTTGTGATATAATGACTGTGTGGTAAATTTCTTCCCATGTAGTCAGGCTCAGTCATCAAGTCTAATGTGATTAGGATGTACCTGTCTGGAGGGTTTATGCAGACAAAGTACAGCTAACAAAAATCAAACTGATTTTCTTTACTGTTGTCAGTTTGGGTAAGTTTTAATCATGAAATGTGGAATAAGATTTTGTTGAGGGACAAAACATAAATTCTAAAGAAATGCATTTTTTCATGAATACTATAAGGGTACAGGATTTCAAAAATCGAAAATAAAATATACTATGTGCAGGTAGTAAGCTAACATTTCTGGTTTCAAGACAATTTGAATAATAATCATAGTATGGAAGACAGTATTTTATTTTATAAGCATATTTTATTTAAAAAAATAAAACCAAATAGTATACCATTATGAATAAATTAATTAAATACAATTAATTTCAATATGTTATTCAATATGATTTTTATTTTATTTTAGGGGGCTTGGAGACATTGAAAAAACTCCAGCGACTGGCTGTGGATCACAATCAATTGATCAGTACAAAAGGGCTGTCTGCTACTCCAACTCTGCTATACCTAGATTGCTCCTTTAATCATCTCACTCATATTGAAGGCATTGAAAACTGTGGTCTTCTCCAGATTCTGAAGTTACAAGGAAATAATCTCAATGAGGTAAAAACTTGATGTTCTATGATAAAACTAAATAATTAAAGAAATGTGTATAGGAGTAAATCCAATAATACCCTTTCAAAAAGCACTCTTCCTTTATTTTTGGATAATAAATTTCATTTTAGATAAACCCCTTGTTCAGAAAAGAGGGTACATTTTTTCTTAATTTGAGGATATTTTATTTTCTTGAAAAAGTTTTGTACAATTTCATTTTTCAAGCAATATTTACTTCAAAAGGAATCTATATTTTACTTCAGAAGGAATCTATAGTTCAGAATTTCATTTTATCTCATGATTTATACTGCAGCAGCACTGTTAAAAAGTATGAGTGTATATGTGTGTTTGTTGACGTAATGATGTAAGCAGACATGTGAGTAAAAAGAATTGAAGACAGATATATATTACAGACACAGTGACATAAATCTATAAAGAGAAACACAAATAGGTGCACAGTACGTGAATTATTCTTTCGCTAGCTACTGTTGCCAGAAGTACTCACTGACTTTTTAAAATACATGTTTGAGTATGTCATGAATTTCACAGCAAGCAAAAAGAAGCCTGAATAAAAAATCGGCAATAGGATAATGTTCTTATATGCTCTTCAGTATGATAATTAAAATACAATTTCTGTTTTCGATTAAGTGTCAAAAGCATATCAGATAACTGAAAAAGTTATGAAAGTGGCAAATATTTGAAGATAAGAAATATTCTCCTATGTGTAGTAGCTGGAAATTTGTATCTTGGCGAGAAGGAATTTCAGCTTTTGTATAAAAGTGATTCAGTAAATTTAGTTCTTGCATCATGTTTATACTTTAAAATATCTCTAAACTATGCTTGTGATAATCAAGGTAACTGGTCTACCTTTCTCTGGAATTTGATATAAGTAGTACAATGGTATTATAATGGAACACATTCCCATTTCTTCACTTCATCGTTATATTAGAGACTTAATCGAAACTATGAATGTGACAGCTTTTTGCTGTAATAGTTGTATTTAGGATTACTGCCCTAGTAACTGTAACTGATATACAATGGTTTGCATTAAGTAAATTAGTACATAAAGATTATTTGTGGAGGAAAAAAATCAGCTACTCTTGCATTGTTTTGTTAATTACTAATTTATATTTAGTTCCCCAAGTTGGAAAATCATGTTTTGCTAAGAGAATTATACTTGGAAGACAATAACATATCCAGATTGGGAAAACTTACTGACTACTGGCTGCCTTTGCTACAGATACTTTTCATCTCACAAAACAGGTAAAATTAACACTTTTATTGGCAGAAAGCAGTTACAAAAAAAAAGAGTCTGGTACCCTACATTTTTTTGCTACCTGCCAGCATGGGAATGCAAGTTATTGACATCTTAGCAGCCTGCTTTGAATGAAGTTACAAGTTTTCACTGGATTTCAATTATTAGTACATAAGGCATGAAAATACAACTTATTTTTGGCTGAAGATCATGCTTAGTTTTGAATTATTTTTGGAGCTTCATGTACTGTGATATATCAGATTTTGATGTAAACCAAAAAGGATTGGCAGAATCCGCATAGCCTGCTTTTTCATTTGTATAGAATTATTTTTTTGCTAATGGCAGCTGGATAAGCTAAATGTAAAGCTGTTTAGCCAAGATATTAACCTATCATAAAAGCTAATTGAGTAGTAAGAAATGTGATAAAGGAACTCATCTACAGTAAAGCGATGTGGTATATCCATTACTAAGTGATTTTGGTTAATCCACATCTGAGCTGTCGCTCTATAATTTCCTGTTATAAAATGAAATGAATAGCAAAAATGGATTTTTTATTAACTAGATATCGTTGATAAAAATAGAAATTTGAAATAGGTCCTGGTTTCGCTGGAAATGTAACTTAGCTATGGTACCTTTTTAGCACTTGAATTTTTATGTCCAAAAATAAAAATTATATTCTGGTTTGATTAAATAGAGAGTCCTACAGAAATTAAATCTATATTATGGTAAATAAATCCTGGTTCGTGTTACTTTTTCATTTATTTACTACTAACATTTTTATCACAGTAACAGGTTTCCATAATTTAAATTAATAAATATGATAACCAAAATTGTGTTGAGTTATGGGTCCACCCAAATCTTTTATCGTAGACTTAGAATCCTTAACACTGTAGTATTCAAAATACATCTTGTCATGTACTGCATTTCAAAACAAATTAATGATACTGCACCTACTCTACATTCAATTGATTTTTGTAACTAAAAATCTATGATGGATTGATGGAATACAACTTCTATCCTTCTGTGAAAATTCACAGCACAAATCTAAGATGTCTATTCAGAAAGAGATACAATTGTGCAAAATGTAGCTTAGTTTTAAATAAATGTACATAGGATTGAAGTACATCAAATTGAATTCAAAAGGGTTTACTCTCAAACAGAATATGATTGCAGTTTGAGTCTCAAAAATCTTTGAAAGAGGCGGGTTTTACATAGTGGTGGTTTTTTTAAAAAATGTTTGCTTTTTCTATTGAACATTATTGAATACCTTTCTTATCTATTTTATTTTTTTCTGATCTGAACAAAACATCCGTCGAAAAAAAGAAGCAGATCTGAATGCATTTTTCTGACAGGGATATTTTCCAGATCTTCTTTTTCAGACTTTCTTTTAAAGTTGGAAAAATAAAAGCTTCAGCCTAGGATCTTCTGGATATAAATTATATGCTGTACTACCAAGATATAGGCTGACATATATTTCAGTCCATGAAACTCTCTCATACCCACCCCCCTTTACCATTCTTTTTGATCGTCTGTGTTACAGTTGACAGCTGGTGAAGTACTTCCTGTTGTGTGGAAGGGAGCACTTTGTCATAATCATTGAGCAGATATCTGGCTGACATTTGTAGTAGCAAAAACTTCCCCTAAATCTGCTCTATGTGTCAACATCATTAACATAAATCATTCAGGCAAAAGTGAGAATGAGGACAAAATGAATAGCCATGACTGTAGATATAGCTAGAATGGATGACAGTATCAGCAAACTGCTGATTAAAGCAGTAAAAAAATAATATCAGTAGCTGATATTTGTACTTGCTTTATCAATATGACTATGTTCTAAGCAGCTCCATATGCTTGTCTATGGCATAAGTGATTGGATGTTCTATACCGAAAGGATTGAATGTAATGAAATAAGCTGTTGAAAGAAAAGCTGTTCTTTTGCTTTTATCCTACAGTTGTGGGATTTTTTTCTCCAGAGTGTGCATTGACTGTCTTTTCCTCTTTTGTTGATTGCAGGAAATCCTTATTAATGTTAGGATTGTGAATCCATATATTTCTTAAGATTAAAGATCCAAATGGAAAAGTCAAATTTGCAAATGATAAATAAAAGCAAGTCTTCATATTTAGTTTAGGAAAAATGTATTTTAAAAGTTAATATGATGCCAACGAATGTTTAATAATCATAATTCAACTGGTAATGCCTAAATATTTCTGGAAACATTGCTGACATTCCAAAGATATTTTAAATGCAAACAACTGGACAATACAACCATTAGACTCACTATCATTGTTAGAACATTAAGAATTACTTGTACAACTCAATACAAGAGGCTGGTTTTTTTTCCAAATAGAAAGTAGTTTCAAAAGTTTATGGTTCTATTTATATACTATATTAAACTGTGGTCTATTCTTTTACTTGCTGGCCCCAAATACTGTACAAACCAGCAAGTTAATGATCCATTTGAATGCTACAATTGGTTCTAGTTCATTCTAAATTTGCAAGACTGAAATAACCAGGATTCTACTTAAATGGTAATATATGTTACAATACATAAATAAGAATTGTATATATCATTTTTTGTCAATAAAAACCAGAATCTTTTCATTGGAGTTTCTCAGTCATTGAGGATTGTCTGTGCAGATAATTAATTTAAGAACCTAATTCTTATCTTTTAGCATGCCATCTTTTTCAATTATTTTGCACAATTGTGCTAAACAAACTTGGGGCTAAAAAATCAATAGATCCTCAGAATTCTTATGAATAACATACTAGAATAATACATATTAAATAGGTTTACAATTTTATATTGTTTATATTTATATTTGCAAGCTCCATTACTTTTGGCAATATGATAAAAGTAATGTCACTCCATCTTAACGTAGCTTCAACCTCTTTATTTATGTAAATAACACCATGATAGATATATAAAGGAGGCATGATTTGCATCACAATAGCACCATACTACTCTCATCATTTCCGTCCCTTGCCTTTCTAGACACCTGATTACTAGTTTACCCATTTTTCATAGTCCTCGCTATATTTAATTATTGGCACTCTTATAGATTTTTTAAATTCGATTCTATTACTTAAATTACTATTTCTTAGAGAAAGTAATATATAAACATATTAAATCCGCCTTGTTATCAGTTACTGAAACAGTATGCGCACAACTACTGCTACCCCAGAATATGTTCTGATCATTAACAGCTTGCCATATAACTTGTGCTTTGTGGCCTGCAGTTCTCAGAAGTTAGCATTTGTCGGGCAAGTGTAAATCCATCTTAGAGTGTATGATTCTATTGAGAATTTGTCGGATTTTCCAACGACATCAGTAGATGGAAAAATCTCATCCTGAACCCTGCTAATAGTAATTTTATTCAGAAATTAATTCCTATAAAAAATAAAATTGAAGGCATTCAGTAGAGTCGGTCAGATAAGACTGATGTGGAATACGATAGCATTCTTTAAATCAGGGGTCTCCAACCTTTGCAACTTTAAGTCTGAAGGACTTCAGCTCCTAGAATTCTCTAGCCAGCAAAGCTATCTGGATAGTTCTGGGAGCTGAAGTCCTTCAGATTTAAAGTTGCAAAGGTTGGAGACCCCTGCTTTAAATATTATGAAATGTTGTAATACAGTAGGAGTGATTATAAAAGAAGAGAATAGAAGCAAAACCCTTTAGTAAAAAGTGCAAAGGACAAGGTTCAGACTAGAATGTGAGATGAAATTTCTGGCTGTTGGCGAGTAGAACATATTGCCAACTGAAGTTTTGAGTTCTCCTTAACTAGGTTTGCAAACACAAAGTGAATGGCCATTTATTAAAAATGCTTCAAAGTATCCTTTCTCTTTGTCATTGAGGCACAAATGCTTTTTGCACTTTAGGTGCAATGTACTTACAGTGGAGAGAATGTTTATACACCTATCTCAGTTGCTATCCTACCATTTTGTTGTAAATGTTGTAAAATATGATTGTGTGGGTGAGAAGTGAATTGTGTTGTGAAATTTTCATATATTTTTTTAACTCTTATGCAATTATTCCAAGGTACACAGGTTGAAATAGTTGAGAAGGGCTGTTGAGAAAGGAGATGCCCGTAGGAAAAGTACAATGTTAGTAGATGATCCCCTTGGCTATGACCTTGCCCATTTCCTGCTCAGGTGCATGTTGCAGTTTCTAATTGTGGCAACTTTTCCACTGGCACTGCCTATCTTCCTGGAGAAAGGAAGTGCTTTGACCAAGCCTCCTCACCAGCTTGCAAAAGAGATGTGGTTTTCACAGCTATGTTTAATGGTTGCCTGGTTGAATGAAAAAGAGAAAGGTGTGCCATACCTCTTCTCAGTGAATATGGGATTACCTATTCACTACAAGATCTGAGATCCCTTTTCTGATACTACAGTTCTATGCAATACCTGAAAAGTTATCAAAAGAAGGTCACAATCTGTTCTCTTTTATTCCGTATTCTATATAAAAAATATGGCTAAGTTACAGGAATGTTAACTCTGATTAAGTATTTGTGAAGAAGGGTCTTTATTTCAGCATAAACCACTTAACCAGAGAGAACCGTTCAAGAAACAATAGCCTTCTATTGGGAATGCTGTTTGTCTCTATGAGGATTTAGAGGCAAAGGGCAATATTGCCTCTTACAATTCTATAATTCTGTATCTCACTAAAATTAAGTTTAGTGAGACTTATTTTCAGATTAGAAATTGGTCTAACATTGAACCCTTAACCATGTGTGTATCTCTTAGAATTTGAACTAAAATATTTGTTTGAATTGTTAGATTACCCTACTGAATATTTTGTAAAATATGTTAAGTGAAACAAAAAATAAAATAGATTTTAGTTTATTCCTTTTTAAAAAATAAAAGTTTGTTGCCTTTTAAATTTTATAAAATATTATATTCATATATCTTTAATTCATTGTTAAAATGAATATACTATCATTATAAATAATCTAACAAGTCATAGTCACACTTAGCCAATAAAGAATTCTATTCTTTTCATCTCAAAATCTAATGTTTAAACTTCACTTTTTCACTTTTTGGAAGAAAAGTCTGTTGGTATCATGGAAAACCTGCTGGCATCAAGCAGGTAATTGTATAAGTAATTGTATTTTGGATCCAGGGCATGTTTAATATGTTTATTGTAGATTTTAAGAAACATCTTTTTTTCTCAGATGTGTAATTTCAAATATATTTCAATTTTACTTTTTTTATATTTGTGTTGCTAACTGTCCAGTTTTTGCGAGTGCTTTGAGTTTAAATGATACCAGAAAAAGGAAGCTATTGGATTCTTTAAAAATATCTTTTTGGTTTGTGTCGTCTTTGTAATTTATATCCTTTTAAAGCCCAGGGCTAGTGGGACAAGGTCAAGTGGTATTAAGTTTTCTGTAATGCCTTTTGTTTTTCTGGTTTGAATTTTCCTTTAAAAAAAAAAAGAAAAGGACAAAGACCGCCAGTGAAAAGGAAACTATAGAATGACAAACTGAAAAGAATATTATTTAAAGTAGAGCACACAATATGAATTTTATATTAAAAAACAGGTTAACCATTGAGTTTTTTATATCATACTACTCTAAATGCCATTATTAAAACATAATATATGATGTGAAATTTACCAAGCAGATAGTGACTCAAATTAAGTTCTTCTATTTTACCTTGATCTATAATTTTACTACATAGGCAATACTTATTTTATAAATAAGTAGTATACTCACCATAAAATACATTTAAATAGTAATTAGGAGCACCATCAAATCAAAATTTGAGTTGTCAGCTGCCAAACTGCTCCAAGTAATTAAGCCTCTATAATTCATGATAGCCATAATTTAAGTTTTTAGTAATGGATGTCCTTCATTAAACACTTTGCTGAGCATTACTTTTAATTGTTCTGTCCAAAATTATAAACTATCAAGCTTCAATTTTTAACTCTGGTGGAATAAATATAACATTTGGAAAGAAATAATAAATTGACCTGTATCTGAAACATCTCACAAATATTGCCTTGCAATCTATCCTCTACAAGAAGCTTGCATCTTCCATAAATATAGTTTTCCATTTATATTAGTCTCTCTTTACAAATTTGGAGAATGTAGTAACATTTATCAAAACTAAATATCAGTTTAAAATAGCAAATCATATGCAAAGTATTTTGCCTCACCTCCCAGAATCTACTTTTCAGAATTCGCAATTACCCATAAGAATGAATTTTAAATATACTTGAAGCAGATAATTCATTACTGAGTTATTTTTGCTGAGAAAATCAGTGAAGGATTAGCAGAAAATCAGAAGAAAATGATTTTAAACTGTATATATATTCTGCAAATTGGAGGTAAGAAAAAGTTGTACTATTTTTAACAAAACTTACTTAGAATAATAACAATGCCTAGATTTGCGCTTAAAATTAAAAGACTTGATACACAAGAAAAAGATGAGGGTGGGATGAACAAAAGCAAACACAGAACCCATTTTCAACGTATAATTTATATTATAATTTGCTGTGAGAAACAATCAAGCATCTTGTGGAGGTGTAAGACTGGAAAACTTCAAATGAGGGACTGGCAAATGTGACTGAAGAAACAACAGAATGCCTCCTCTCTTTTTCTTCATCTACTTTGCAACCTGTTGGAGTAGCTATTCCTTGAGAAGTTTGTGTTTTTCTTTAGTTGCAGTTCTCTTCCATAAATTTGTCAAATGAAAATAAATAGTGATATATAATTTTCTTATGTAGTATTATATATTTTTACAGCTATGTAGTATTATATTTTCACAGCTATTTTAAATTGAGCTTGGCCCGTGTAGATTACACAGATACATCTGTGTTAATCATGCTTTTATCTACAATGTTTTCTTAGCAAAATATAGAAGCAATTTGACATTTTGTTCTTGGTAAGTTTTCAACTACCCATTTTTGCCTTCAACCCTGAAATGCCCTGGTGTTCGCCCACACAAATACTAACCATGTCAAACCTTATTTGGTTTTTGGGAGACTAGTCAGTCAGATAGGTACTGCCATCTGTTATGATGCTTTCTTTGTTATCTTGTTTCCTATAAATTGGATTTTACATTTATTCATGATTTCTGTGCTCCAGATTTATAAATGTTGTACTCAGTGTAAATTTTTTTAAAGTGTTTTTATCTTATTGAAAGTTCATTTGTAGTTAGGTGTGCGCTTAAAAGGGATAGCATTAACTGCCATACAAAAACTATGTGCCTGTCCAAGCTACTGAAATTCTACTCTATTTTTAGTTGTGGGAAGGTGTCTCTTTAATTTTATTTAGTTATTTAGTCTTGTCATCATCCCTTTAGGTGATCCTGAGCTCAAGCCTTATGGTACATAGGTATGGCGATATTTGTTGTCGAACAGATTAAAAACATGCATATTTCCCCAAAATTTTATTCAATATCTTGGAAATCTATATGTGGACTAGTAGAAAAGGAAGTGTATGTGTCTGTGTTTGAGGCCACAATAATTAAGGCCTTTTATTGACTGATTATTACTTTTACTAAACGTATATTATATAGCTATTTATAATAACTACATTAATTCTTCATTTTAAAGTTTTTAAAAGAACAGCCCAGAGAAAACTCGGACTATTTCAGATGAGATTTTTTAAAAATTAAAGAAATGTCCAGTGTAGATAAGCATTTCTCATCAAAGTAAATGTGATGACATTTGAATTAAACAGCATGATATTCTGGATTAATAGGCTGTTATGATAAATGTTTTGAGGATAAATTTATGCAACTTTTGCAAAATATGATGAATCTTATTTTAATGGTGGAAAGATGCTCAACACTTAGATGATTTAGAAAGATTCACATTTAGCATTGACAGGATTTGACCAGTATAATTATTTAATTATTTTTAATTATTCACAATGATCCTAGTTGATAGACTGCAAATAATGTTACAAGAACTTATTCATGAAGATATTGGTTTTTATCTAAAATAGTTAAAAGACAATTTAGAATTGTGCTAGATATTTTAGAATATTTTGAACATCTTAATTGTATCCAAAGAAAACATTGTACAATTTGAATTGAACTTTCTATTCAAACTTTTGGAAGAAATGAATTTTATAGAGAATTTGTAAAATGGATAAAATAAATTTATACCTCACAGTAGACATAAAAAATCCATAATGATATTAAGCAGCTCAACAAGAGAAGGTTGTCCATTATACTCTCTTCCTTTCTTGAAATATTGAATTGAGACATAAGACAATATGAAAGAATTATGAACATACATATTTTTTAAAAAACCTTATGAATTGAGAAACTTTGCAAATGACTTGGTGAAGGTTTTAGAAGATCTTTTACAGGGAATTGATGTATCAAACAAACTACCCTGTTTCCCTGAAAATAGACCTCCACGGATAATAAGCCCAATCAAGCTTTTGAGTGCATGAGCTAAAATAAGCCTCCACCTCAAAATAAGCCCTCCCCTAAAATATTGCAACACAGCAGCAGCCATGTGGTGACCACACCTGCCATCTCCTGCACTTCAAAAATAATAAAACCTCCCCAAAAATAAGGCCAAGCGCTTATTTCGGGGGTCAAAGGAAAATAAGACCCTGTCTTATTTTTGGGGAAACACAGGTAAAAATTTGATACATCATCAGGTTTAAGAGGAACAAACAAAAGAAAGATGTTGATAAAAATATAAAAATACAAGTTCAAATAGAATTGATGAATAAAATGGCTTTCAAAGTTGAGTGGGAATAAAATACTTGGTATTAATATGACAAATATGAATAGTACACGATTAGTTTTTAACTTGCTTATTTAAAACTGTTTGAAGAACTACTGCTGGTAATAGGCAAATGGGCAAATGGAATTGTCTGACATAAGGTAGATTTAATCAAATTAATGTATATTGGAGTTTTATTCCATAAGAATCAGTTATACTTTGTGAGTCTTCCTAAAAAATACTAGTATGTCAGGGAAGCCATTTACTCATTTAGTATTAGGAAACCAATTCCCCTGAAGAAAAAGTACATTATTGCAGTTTATATTTGGAAACCGTCGATATACATGTATCCCTATCCCTTTATCTGTCTGTCTATGTATTTGTGTGTGTGTGTATGTATTTGAATAGAGAGGGAGGGAGAGGAAGAAGGAGAAATAGAGATCTGAACATGCTTATTATATTGACTGGACAATCACTTGTCTGAAATGGTATAGGATCTTATGCTTGAGAAAGGTGTTGGACTAGAAGACCTCTAAGGTCCCTTCCAGGTCTATTCTATTCCATTCCATTCCATTCCTATTCCTATTCCTATTCCTATTTTTTGCCTGGTGGAATTTTTAAAAAGGCAAGGAAAGACGCTGTGTAGAACCCTAGGCAGGGTACCTTGTCAAATTTTGCCGTTGAGAAAGGTGGATAAAAATTTGGTGGGTTATGCAAAATGTATTGAAGAAAAGATTACAATTTACTCCACAATTGTTTTTATTGGG
>JAPKID020003972.1:0-10188 GCA_026931265.2 Tropidonophis doriae
TCAACAGGGCTTCTCATAATGGTATTAAGGGTATGTTTTCACAGAAATCCTGATCTTTCTAAGCCTGGTTCCCATTGGTCCTAAAATTTCAGAATCCAATAGAAACTTACCAGGCCTCTTTTCAGATTCATCTTGGTTTGAATTGTTTGCTGCGCAGGCAGACTCATCCGAATCAGAAGAGGAAGAAGAGCTCGATAAGCATGAAGACCAGCTGAAGGGAACTGGAATGTTAGAAAGGTAAAGGGGAAATGTGAGAACACTCAGGAGTCAGAGTAACAAATCTGGCAAAAAAAACAAAACCCAAAAACCCTCCAACCTCAGATTTTTAGCTACACTGGAAAACCAACCGAGCATGCATCGTAATAGGGACACAGGCACAGAACGTGGATTATCAGTTTATTTTTTTCAGGTTTATTTGGCTTCATGCTTGCTCACCATGATATGGAGGAAGATTTCAAAAGAGGTTTGCCTTTGCCTTCTCCATAGAGCTGAGAGCGAATGACTGACCAGTCACCCAGCTGGCTTTCTATGTAAGGGCCAGAATTTGGGTTTACCGATTCCTAGCCTAGCATCTTTATCCACCACAATGAATTCACACATTTTCCTCCACACATCATTTTAATATTATAGCTTCCCTATAATAAATTACAAGAGGTTCAAGTAGATTTGGTTTTGTCTTGATCACTTGAATGCTATGCCTCACAAACATTAATGGATCGAGAGATTTTTCAGTAGAGGGACCATATCTTCAGAAGGACATCTTGGCTCCCTTGCTTCTGTAATTTCAGAAACTGATAGTAATGAAGTTATAAGCTGTACTGATGCTTCCTCTCCTAACCACTGGCTGTATTTGCTTAATACATCTCTTGCTTAATATATCTCTTGCCACTACTGTCTTTTCCATTGTGACATCATAAGTAAGTCCAGGTGAACTTAAAAGGTTTGGATTAGCTCATTGAAATTGTACTTCACAGCTGACTTCAGTAAAGACTATGTATACAGTTATGACTATGTATAAAGGTATAAAGTTTGTAATTTGTCGATTTTATTCAAACACAAAAATAAGAAAAAAAACCTTCAGTATGCTCCTGATACCCAATTATATATATGGTTTGGGGACCTCAGTGATATAGAACTTATCAAGTGAATATCTGATTGTTGTTGAAAGAATGATGTGGGTTATTGATTTTTGAATTGGGATTTTATCCTTTTGGGATATCTATATATGTTAGGTTTTGAGATGATAAATAAACAAGGGAGACTTGGATAGATCTATTTCGAGCTATTTAGCTCTCATCAGCTACCCATACCCTTACTGGGATTTGAACCAAGGAAGTATTACATGTGAGCCAGTTGTTTATCAGCTCAAAACCTAACACACATGTAAAAAATAAAGACACAATGAAACTAATAGCTTTCTGTCTAGATGGTCTCTGGTGATGAGCCGTAAGGCAGAAAAGGAAAGGAGTATGCTTCCTCCCTTAATTGGAGCTTACTAGGGTGTTGTGACACAAGCGCCTACTAAGGTGTTTGCACTTGAGACCCCATGAAAATATATATTTGCCTCTTTGTAATTTTTTCCCTTAAAAAGTCAGCTAAAATAGTACAAATGTTAGATCGATCCTTCCCCCTTCCAATGTCCACAAGAAAAAACTTTTCTTGCTGAACAAATACAAAGATTACACAATTACAGTATAAACTCTTATTGTTAATGAGTGAACAATCACTGTTCAATTTTGACCAGGGACCTTACTGTTAGGTAAAAAAACCCATTCCTGTTATAAACCTGAAGTAATGCTATAAATAGTGTATGTTCATTCAAAGTATCAAACTATTACATTTTACAGTTGATATAACATAGATCAATGAGTTATGCAGTAAATACATTATTGTATTTAAAGCTCCAATGTGTGATGGAGACTATACTCCAACAATATCTCAAAAAGCCACAAGCATTTTACCATTCCAGGGGCAGTATACCAAACGCTCTCTAGATCTGTTGTTGTTATTCTTTGAACACTCTTGATTTCTGGTTGATTACATAGAAAAGCCCATGCTGTTGCTTGGCAACATTTCAAAAGCAGCTTGCCAAAACTCAGTTTCTAGGACTGAGAGAATGTCACTGGCCCAAACTCACATAGCTGGCTTTCATGCCTAAAGATGGTGAAAGAACCACAGTCCTACACTTGTGCCTTTAATTGCTACACTAAATGGCTCCCTTCTGCTAGAATTAATATTCCATTATGATCTACCTCCCAAAGACTCAGAAAAAGTAACATTATCCTGCAGCTCCCAGAAAACCCTTCAGACCTCAGGCTGATTCTCAAGCTACCATAATATGATAAACTGCCCTGAAAAATTGGATGAATTTGGCTATCAATACTATTTCCAAAGAGATTGTATTATTTAGCTGTATTAGGAGGAAAAATACTAGGAAACCTTATATGCTGCAAAGCACCAAATGCAACAGTCTTTCTTCATGAAAGTAATTGTTACAAAACATTTCATTATTAAAAAATCATACACAACTTTCTCAAGAAATAAAAAATTAGGTGCAGCTGCACTCAGTACTTTGTAAGCTGCAGAAGCAACAAAACCAATAAATTAGACTGGGAATGATCAAGACCATGCTAAATGGGAAGAGAAGAGGGAACCATTTCACCAATTTGCCCTTCTTCACGGATCACTTTTCAATGGACATAACTGCTAGGGCAGATTTTTGCCACTTTCCTGGTAGGTACTCAAAATTCCAAGCTGGTTCAAAAAAGGTTCCTCCTACCTGGCTTAACATAGTTCTTGCTGAAAACCATTTCTACCTTCTTATCCTATCTAAATTTGCATAAGGAAGATAGAGATGGTTTTCAGTAAGAAATCTAGACAGCATACTAAAAAGCAGAGACATCACCCTGCCAACAAAAGTGCATCTAGTCAAGGCCATGATTTTTTCAGTTACAACGTATGACTTGTCGTCCTAGAGGAGATCAACCCTGATTGCTCTTTAGAAGGCAAGATCCTGAAGATGAAATTTGAATATTTTGGCCACTTAATGAAAAGGAAGAACTCCCTGGAGAAGAGCCTAATGCTGGGAATGATTGAGGGCAAAAGAAGAACGGGACGAGAAAATGAGGTGGCTGGATGGAGTCACCGAAGCAGTAGGCATGAGCTTAAATGGACTCCAGAAGATGGTAGACGATAGGAAGGCCTGGATGAACGTTGTCCATGGGGTCACGATGGGTCGGACACAACTTCACAACTAACAACAACAACCTTCCTTATATTGTATGGGGGATCAAAGGTTTACCTGGTTCAGGGTTTAGTGGGTCAGCTGTTTCTACGGATTTCAGAAAAGGAATTGGCGCATCTAGCAAAGAAGGGACAAAGATAACATAATGCATTGGGAGAGGAGAAATTGAACCAATCAAGTAGTGATCTTTATTATTGCAAAGATTTCAAAGGTTAATTAAAAAAATATAGAAAATAAAAATGCTAACAATTACAGGTCTAGCACAGATCTTGCTGAAAACCATCTCTACTTTACTTATAGTACAGACAAAGCAGTTTAAAGGCTTACCCGAAGCAGAGTTTGGTGGGTCAGTTGTTCCTGTGGATTTCAGAAGAGGAACTGCAGCATTTAACAAATGAGTAAAATTAACATCAGAATGTTATTTAAGAAATTTCAGATGCTGACCTTTATTGTTGTATAGATCTAAAACCTATTATTTTTTTAAAGAGCAATATGGAAAATAAACATGCTAACAATTATAGGCTAACTTTCATTAGCAGAATAAAATCCAAGACTGCATTTTCACACAAAGGTTATAGATAGCTGTTTAAAAAGTATAAGCACACACTAGTGACAATCTTTTCCAAAACCTATTTACATTCAGTGCAGAGATATAACAAAATAAGGGGATGGAAATGCAGGGGAATATTGGCAGATAAGATGTGATGGATATTATGTTGGGCCATTTACTCATTTTAACAACAGAAACCTCACTCTATCTTCACAATTTGAGTAAGACTACTTTCTTAGTAGAAATACTACTTTCTACTTTCTCAATCATTATTTCCTCCAGATAATGTGTACCACCAATGGTAGTCATGTCCAATTTTAGGGGCAATGTTCATCTCTGTTTCTTAGCCAAGGAAGCCCACATTTATACAAAGCTACTTTGGTACTCATGTGGCCAGAATGGCAATACACCAAGAAGCACAATACACTGTTACCTTCCCACCTATGTAGTATCTACCTCACTTGCATTTGCATGGTTTCATGCATGACTAGGCTGGCAGGAGCTGGAGCAAATAACTGGTCATCCAGTTACATGGCACTTAGGTCTTAAACCCGAGATGTCAGCTTTCCAGCTAAAACCACAGCATCATTAATGGCTGAGCCATCGTGCCCCATTTTCCAATCATTATGCGAGTGTAATAATGCATTCTAAATAATTCAGTGAATCCCAATGCCCAGAAAAACCACGCTGTTGTCCCATTGCATATTTCCCAGCACTTTATTTTTCTATACAACATTCATGAAAGTCTTCCATTTTCTAAGGAGACACTATACCTTACTTTTCCCCTAAAAATTCTCCCTAACAAAAGTTAGCCCCAAATTATGGGCCTTTTCCAAATTTTTGCAACTTCCCCAATGCACACTTGCTAACAAGATTGATACATGCAGGCAATTCTCTTCAGGGATGAGTTGTCGGTCAGGTAGCTATAACATTTTGAATGATAGAAAACTGTAATAGCTTTCTTTTACCACTGGATGGAGATGAGGGGAGTGGAAAGCAGGAAAGAGGATTATTTATTGAATTTTACAGTTTTAATTTACAATCACAACTAGAATTCAGTCACGAAACAATGTGCTCGTTAAATGAGACATCATGTGACCAGACCCAATTTTGTAATATATTTTTCCATAATTCTTAAGTGAATAATGGCAGGTGTTAAATTATAATACTGAATGAGATGATAGTTAAGCACATCCACAGCTTCCTTCCTTCCGACATAAATTTAAAAGAGGTACACTTTAACACAGGGTAAAACATTTAATTTAGTTTTAATTAATTATAATTGTTATATGTATATGTTCTTAAATTCCTGTACACTGCTCCGAGTCCCCTTCGGAGAGAGGGGGGGTGTCAATAAATCCAAACAAACAAATAAACAAACAAATAAATAAATAGGCTTAGGTTGTCGAAAGCCAGTCAGGAAGGCTGCAAATCATGACTATATGACTGTAGGATGCTGCAACCATCACAATTGCAAGGCAGTTGTGCCTAAATTATGATCATGCAACTGAGGTGGTAGTATGATGATTGTAACTTCAAGGATGAGTTGTAAGTTACTCTTTTTTTAGCATGAGTTGAACTATAAATTGTGATTAAAAGAATGGTTGTAAATTAAGGACCACTTATAGTTTTATACCTTTGTTTTGTTTTTTACAACTCATGTTGACATGTTACTTATTTGCTCTATAAAAATTAAGACATAGCTTGGAGTCAGAGATTCCATACAAAGAAAAATTACAGGTTAGATTGTAGCCAAGCATCTTTACTAGACCAATTTTTTTTCTTTTTGTAGCCCATCCCAAATACAAATACTCTAGATGTGTTGTAAATGGAAGACTCAACCCACCCTCCACACATATTACTGATACCAATAACCATCACTTAGGATGGATGGATGGATTTAAGCTAGACATTACCTGAGTGAGGTTTAATGGCAACACTATAAAGCCTTTTCTTTCTATAGTTCAAAATCAGTGGAGGCACCTTTTGCTGCAAAAATTCCACTAAGTTTTTGTGTCCCAAGGCCAAGCTGGCCTTCTCAAGATCAATCCCTTCTTCTGTCAGCAGCAAGTATTTCAATTTCTTAACTCTCAGGCCCGAAATATACCTCCTTAAGAGGGCAGTGAATGATGCCATGACTTTGCTTAGTACTGTTGAAAAGGAGAGAAAATGTACACAGACATGAAGCTCAAAAAAACCATGAAAACAAGTTAATAAATTCAACAATTCAAAACTACCACAATGGCTATATTTACACATAACAAACATAATTATGAATCCCATTTTAATAATTATATGCATGTATTTGCTTACACTGAACTTTAACATTGATTCAACTAAACAGGCCACAAAATATTTTTCTGAAAAGTGAAAAGCAAGAATAGCTAAGCAAATTAGATTCAAATCAAAACAACCCTAAGTTAAAACCAATTTAGCAGGCCTCTGATCAAATGTACATACTATATATTAAGCCATAGTGTGATTTGATTGGTTTTAGCCTCAGCATAATAAGGCATATAATACGGGAGCTAGTTCATCAAGCTTGTTTGAAGACCATGGTTAAAACAGCCCATATAAACACATTAACCATAGCCAATGGCTTATTCCTTGAAAAGGAATGAATCCTCTTTTTCTCTCTCTACTTCTACAAAGAGAGAATTAAAGAAAAGGAACATCACTTATTTGTTCAGAACAGCTTATTTATTGTGTGGTTTGTGTTGTCTAGAACCCAGTTTTAGCACTGTTTGTACCTGGACAGAGTGCTGTACATTTCAGGGCAAAAGCAGTAAGGAAAAGGCAAATTCTTTTACAAAGAATTAATGATGTATAAATTTTCTAAACTTTCTTATTTCCAAGACATTCAAAAGCTATTTTTAAAATATATCAATCCTTTAATTTTACAGGTTTACTAGCTTCTTGAAAATAACACCAAGCAATTATACTTTAATTTCTAAGCTTTATTAAGATCACTTTAATCTATTTACATATCTCCATTCTGGTATCCTCCAAAAGGGTTTGATCCCTATCATGGATTATCAATAGTAATATTAGAATTTTTAGATTAATAAGCAGATAGATAGTAGATTGTGGAAGGCTGTTTGAATCATTGTTGATATTTCAATTTTCAAACAGAGTTGCACAGGTTTCCCCCCTTCATAATTTTCTCATAAACTGAATTATCTCAGAATATTAATGCAAGAATAACCACATCCAAACTAATAAAGAACATGAGTGATCAGCAAAAGTGAGACACCCTGATGAATGTACAGAAGAATAAAAAATTGGGCTGGGCAGCAGATTTTCAATTTCAGAATAAATTGTTCTGAATGAAGGAGGATCATTTTAAAAGGTTAGGCATTTGAAAAGATTAAGATTAGAGCTACACATCAAAATGACAGTCTTTAGGCTCTACAATGGGACAGAACTAGTAACTGAGGTGAAATAACAGAAAGAAAGACTATTGTATGGAGTAATCAGGTCTATTGTTATACTGCAGTGAAGAAAACAGTGAACTATAGTTGATGATGATAGCTGTTGGCATGGTGATATTGCTAAAGATCGTCATGGCTGTTGATATGATCTAGCAAAATTCAAGTTGGTGCCTTTTAATTTAATTTAATTTAATATTTAAATTTCTATACTGCCCTTCTCCCTTCCAGGACTCAGGGCGGTGTACAGATAGCAGTAAAATCACAAATAAAAACATAGACAACAATTAAAAACCTATTAAAATACATTAGAAAACGAATAGCCTGTCTAAAACCTGTTAAAATCCCTACTAAAGCCATATAAAACTAAAACGTTTAAAAGTATGCCAGTTTAAAAACTATGCCAGACCAGCTGCTCGAAATAAGTGGGTCTTCAAAGCCCAACGGAACAGGCGTAGGTCTGTGATTGTCCATAGGTCAGGGGGTAGGTCATTCCAGAGGGCGGGGGCTGCCACAGAGAAGGCTCTCCCCCTGGGGGTCGCCAGCCAACATTGCCTGGCTGACGGCATCCTGAGGAGGCCCTCTCTGTGGGAGCGAACTGGATGGTGGGAGGTATTTGGCAGCAGGAGGCGGTCTTGCAGATAGCCATGTCCCCTGCCATGGAGCACTGAATTCTTAAAGCAGCAGCGATATTTACATCTACCATAATGGAATTCGATGGGGGTCATCTCCAAAATCACCCATGTGTCCAAGGGAGAAAACCTGTTCTGCTTCATTAATGCACATCCCTTTGGAAACCTACAAGGCTGTGCAGACCAAGTTATATTTTACACTGTCCTCAGCTCCTCAATCCCTTTGAACCTCCTTCCTGACCAATTCTGTCAATATTGCCATATCTGACTTTCTGAGATCAGATCTTCCTATCCTGAAAGATCCAGCCAAAAGACTGGTGGAAAACTCCAATCAGCCAGACTGATAGGATGAGAGAAAAAACTAAATATTTTCAACATTGAGACTACTTTTTGAAAATCAAAGGCCTTAGTTAACCTTTTGGGAAGGCTGAGGTTATAAAGTAAAGGAATCCACCCAACACATGAGAGCAGCATTGAGGAGTACTATGTTATTTGTGTTTTAACTATGTTAGGTCTATTTTAGGTTTACATTACTCTTAGTCATAGGGAGATGCAAAACGATAACTCAGGAGATATGGATTACCTAATCCTAGACAACAAGTAGACAAAAATAAACCACCAGTAGGATATTGCAATGTTCAGATAAATAAGAATTTTTCTCAAGTAGATTTACAGCAATAAATGACACAGCAAAGAAAGAAACTGAACAAAATAATTAAGGTATTCTTATGATGTTGAATAATATCATTTTTTTCAACTTAGACAAAAAGATGTTCATGGTGGATAAATATACGCATCATTTAAAATATATAATGCAAATCCAAGGAATCAAACATACCTGCAAATGACTTTGCCTTTTTATCAACTCTGTCCTTTTGCTGTTATGAATGGCAAGATATGTATGCAGGAAAGTCATGTATCTTCTGGGTGTAGCTCCATAAACTTTACATGACTCGTGAATCGTCAAAAAGGACTTAATAAATTCCAAGTCACCTACATTAGAAAGTTGTAAATGCATCAAGAATATACAAGGTTAAGTACTGCTAAAGACAAAGCTGGTATTGAATAAACAGAATGGAATGATGATTTAAGTACAATCCATTATTTTTAAGATTAATTTTATCCTTTTGCAGGTTTCATTTACCTTATAGCTATATTCGACATATATGATAAACGCCAATTTGACTTTTCAAACATTTGAGAATGTTTATAATATTATAAATAATATTTTGCTCATTTCTCAGAAGTAAATTTGTTATACATTTATGAAAAAGGAGAATGTTACATTTACTTCATTGACTTATACTTTCGTTAAAGAAAACACACTAAAGCTGTATTACAAAATAGCAACTTGCCAGAGTTCTTTTTTTTGTGTTCTTTTGATGTTTTCGACACTTTTTCCTTTTCATCTGCTTCAGCAAATAACATCTCAGGTATCTAGAATGTAAAATGTAAGCTAAGAACAAGCAGTAACCATTAGAATAATTTTTCCCCTAAAAATTGGCCAATGGTTTCACGGTTACCACTCTTCTTCAGCTTAAGAAATGATGCTGACTCACATGGCTGGCTCAGTTAAATTATACACATTGAAAAGATGGAACTCAACAAAGGATGTAAAAATAGCTTTTTGCCAAGATTCAGCTGAAAGGAGATTATATGATTTTCCTACTTTAAGACACAGTTTTTCACTTATGGAAAGGAGCCAACGGTGATATTCAGCAGGTTCTGACAGGTTCTGGAGAACAGGTAGCGGACATTTTGAGTAGTTTGGAGAACCGGCAAATGCCACCTTTGGCTGGCCCCAGAGTGGGCTGGGAATGGGGATTTTGCAGTAACCTTCCCCTGGAGTGGGGAAGGAATGGGGATTTTGCAGTAGCCTTCCCCTGCCACACCCACCAAATCACACCCACAGAACCAGTAGTAAAAAAAAATGAATTTCAATACTGAAAGGAGCTATGAATACTCTGGAAGACAGAAACTGTCAACATCATTAAGTGAAAAGCCTGACACTAGACAGAACCATTATCATGATGGTACCCAAAGACTTCAACATTCATGGCCAAGAAAAGCAGGCAAAATACTGTCACATAACAGCAAAAAAGACTAACGTAAAATTTAAAGCCTGGATCTGACATACTATAGAACCGTGATGGCAAACCTATGGCATGCATGCCACAGGTAGCATGCAGAGCCCTCTCTGCTGGCATGCAAGCCATCACCCCACCTCAGCTCCATCACATACGCACGGGAATCCTGCCAGCCAGCTGCTGCATGTGCAGGGAGCACGGTGTACATGGGAGGAACTGTGCGCGCTCACACGGGGGGACGCATGCA
>JAPKID020003973.1:0-11981 GCA_026931265.2 Tropidonophis doriae
TTTTTAAAATGCCTGTCAACCGCCCCGAGTCCCTTCGGGGAGAGGGGGCGGTCTATAAATTTAAATAAATAAATAAAATAAATAAAAAAATAAATACAGTACTGTATTTACACAAATGCAGTATTTGAACAAGAAAGTCAAGTGGTTTAATAAACACAAAGATCTCAGTTATCAATATAGATTCAAAAATGTACCTGGCTAAATTAATCGGTCCTTTGGTCTCCACAATCCAATCACACAATTTCAAAGAACAAGGCCTAAAGAGCAATTTTCAGTTATATATAATAAATGTATGTAATATATGTCTGACTATCAGTAGAAAGTAGGTAATCAGAAATGTAAATAATGTACCGAAGTAAACCAAATAAAAGGGCATTTGTCACTCATGCAGTTTTTTTTTAAAAAAAGATGGATGTAGGATGTAGGAAAAAGTGTAGTAAATATATTAATTTATAATATAAATTTATGTAAATTAATCATTTCATTTTTATTAGTTAAAAAGGCCTATAAAATGGGCTGACTTTAAACTGATTACTCTGATCATACATCTGTGAATTACAACATTGTTAGAAAATAATATGAAGAATGTATGTATATATTTGAGTTTTTGCCTATGAAAAGAAATAGCCAGAGCAAAGTTTTTGGCTAAACAGCCAAAATACAATAGTTTTGGGACTTGTGCATGGTTGGAATTCCGAATGCATGGGTGCATTCACAAAATACAGATAATCCTTTTCTTATGACCACAATTGAATCTCAAATTTTTATTGCTAAGTGAGATGTTTATTAAATGAATTTTGCCCCATTTTCTGATCTTTCTTGCCACAGTTGTTAAATGAACCACATCAGTTGTTAAATTAGTAACCCACTTGTTAAGTGAATCTGGCTTCCCCATTGACTTCGCTTATCAGAAGGTGGCAAAGGATGATCACATGACCCTGGGACACTGCAACTGTCATAAATATGGGTCAGTTGACAAACATCTGAATTCTGATCATCTGACCACGGGAATGCTGCATTCATCATAATGTCAAATGTAAGTCACTGTTTTTCAGCATCATTGTAACTTTGAACAGACACTAAATGAATTGTTGTAAGTTGAGGACTACCTGTATAGTCAAAAAAGATTCACATTTTACAACCTGGCAGCCAGACAGCATTCATTTATTAGACAGTCTTCTTAGGATAATTTTTATAATTTCAGTGGGACCTTTGGGAAAGTTTTGGTGTAAATCAGGCATGTCCAAATTCCAGCCCAGGGGCCAATTGAGGCCCATTTTCAAATTTTGAGTAGCCCGCAGCCTCCCCGCTAGCTCAGCCTGTCACTCATCCCTGCTGGCCAGCGTTTTTTCCTTCACTGCACATTAATGTTAATGGTTTAAAGAATGTCAGTCTGAATGGTCATCCCCATCCATTTTCACCTTACCAAATCTGCCCCTCCTTGCAAAAAGTTTGGACACCCCTGGTGTAAATAAATGTGAGCTTCAAAATGGATGCCTTACTTTTCTGCATGTCAAGTTCCTATTAATTTATTGTTATTAACAATTATTCAAAGAAATCAAGGGGGACAGTGAGTTTAGTGGAAATCCTATAGATTCTAGGAGGCTCACTGGTGTCCTTGGATGCCAGTTATTTACCCCCAATCATAACTGGAACATTGTTATGATCTGAATTCCTATTAAAGTAATTCAGATCTGAGACCATAATGTTGTACACAACAACCTGAATAGGAGACAACTGAGCACGCTTTTGGGATTGCACTGTAAATATTTTTCATCTTTAAAATGTAAGTTTCTTCCACCTTACTTTATTATAACAAGCAGTGTAATTTTGTATTGGTGGAATCAAATCTGGAGTGAATATTTGAAAGGCCTTTGGTTGAAGGACTCTTTTATCTGTACCTATTTAAACTCGGCCAACAACATAGAGCAATTGTATATGTCTTTTTAATGAGATTTATATGCAGCTGCAGTTGGTTGAAATTAACTGTGCCTTTTTTTAATTAGGTCTATAAAAATGTAAGTTTATTATCCTCCATGTTTTTGTTAAAAAGTTTTTCTATACATTTCTCCTTTGTATCCAGGGACCCCGAGGGCAATAGAGATGAATCATCAGGTTTAATTTAATGCAGTAGGAGAGAGAGACCTGTGTGGTCAAGTTGGCATGAAACAGTGGCTTTGATCTACTTCAGGTGCACTGAGCCCCAACCAGCCAGCAACAATAATATCTTTGTGAGATGATCAGAGCAGAGAATGAAATGGAGTGGTGGGGGGACTGGCCTGAATGAAAATTCAAGGCTTTCCTTTGTTGTGGTTCTGGCAAGCGAAAAAGTCAACTGTCAGGAGAAATTCAGCCAACATAAAACAGGGTGAAAGTGCAATGGTCAAGTAATGGGCTCCTTTCAAAGAATCTTAACAAGAAAGCATTCAAGATAATTTGATGGGTTCCCATATTTTCCTACAAATGTAGATGGGAAGTGTCGTGGAAGAATGGGGAGAAAAAAGATTGGAACTCTTAATCTGATAAATAGGAGGACTTTGGTAAGTTTATGTGCTTATAAAATTGTAATATGTGCACTAGGTTTTTAAAAAAAACAAAAAAAAAATCTTGTTAAATTATGTACTCTACCAACTAGTCAAAAAAAAAAACCCTCTGTAAATTAAATAAAGGAAGCTTTTCATGTTATCCCAGTCATTAGGCTTTTAATCAATGAAAGTTCTTAAAATTAATCTTATGGTGGGTTTTTTTAATGCATTGATGTAAGGCATTCCCAAATAGATTACAGTTTACTAGGGAAACTTAAGGTTGCTAAACAAAGATCCCGTCTGGATTGCTCTATTTGTGGAGACCAAAATTACTTTCCGTCATTCTGAAAGCAGAAAGAGACTTGCGTCCTGCTCTCCCCTCCTGTTCTTTCTTCCATTTAACATTTGTATATTTGACTGACCCTGGTTGTTAAATTTTTATTAGCTATAGCAGTGATGGTGAACCTATGGCCTGTGTGCCACAAGTAGCACGTAGAACCATTTCTGAGGGCATGCAAGCTCCAGCCCACATGTACACACTGGCCAGCTGACTTTTGCTGATTTTTTGCTTCTCTGAAACCTCCGGTGGGCGAAATACTGCCCAATTCACAAACCAGAACTTCAGGAATAGGCTTCCAGTTTGCGCGCTGAGCTGTTTTTCGCCCTCTGGAGGTTTCAAGGAAGAGGTCTGAAGCAGAAAAACAGCCCAATGGGCAACCCAGAAGTCTATTCCCAAACTTCCAGTTTGCTTGTTGGGCCATTTTTTGCCCTTTCTAGGCTCCTAGAAAGCCTCTGGAACCTGAGGAGGGAGAAAAATGGATGTACCGAGACCACTGGAAGTTGGAAAATGGGGCATTCCTGGCCTATGAAGGGCCTTCAGCGAGGCGGGGGAGGCTGTTTTCACCCTCCCCAGGCTCCTAGAAAGCCTCTGAAGCCTGAGGGCAAAAAGCGGACCTACTGGGCCCACCAGAAAATGGGTTGTTAGTGGCCTCCGGAGGGCCTCTGGGGGGGTTGGGGAGGCTGTTTTTGCCTTCCCTAGGCTTTTGAGAAAATTGTGCATGGATATGTGGGGCAGCAGGGGAGGGCAGTCACGCTCACATGTTCAGGAGGCACAGCGCCAGGGGGCAATAAATTATTTGGTGGACAGGCAAGCACACACAATAGCGCAGGCGTGTGTTCTTTGGGCACCCAAGGCGAAAAATGTTCACCATCACTGAGTATAAGATTTGATGTACTGGTATGATTTATTCTTACTTACAGTATTTTCCTAACATTGAAAAAAGATGGTTTCTTATACTGAGGTTGATTATGACATTGGATTTCTCTCTAAATTCAGAGAGTTCTGTCTGATTTTAGAGGGTAAAATCTGACCTAATATGTTCCCTGGAACAATGGGGTTAGAAACTCAAAATATGTGCTCTATTTTTACTTTGCAAAATTCCCTTATGCCATAGAATTATTTTGTGATGTTGCAATAGGGTTATTATTATTAACATATGGCACATGTTAGCCCAAGATCACTGAAGTGGCTGGCTGTCTCTGTGAAAGGAATTTTTTTGGGCGGTACTATTTTACCTGCGGGATGCCTGAATGCCAATAGGCAATTGGGGGAGGCTCCTTTCCTGTCCCTACATGGTTTATTCGCTTGTGGGAATCGAGCCATTGAGCTGCCAGCCTCAGAGGAGCGCAGGCTCAGCATTTTACTACGTGAGCCATCGCAGCGCCCTGCAAAGGGTACTTGCGCATAAAAAAGAAGCAGAAAATCTCCTTCCAATTTTCCAATCCTTTTCAAACACTAATTTAATTTTTTTAAAAAAAATAGTATTCAATTAATACTGTGTTCAAGGAATCAATGATGGCTATATGGAGTTAAATTTATTTTTCTTAATTTCCGTATTGTTTATTTGTATGTCATACTTACGTTTTCTTCTAAGCATGCATTTACAGAGTTCATGCTGACACAGACAGAAAAGGACAATTGTTAAATCATGCAATTTGTGCAGGCACTCCACCCAGTTTCTGAATTAAGTCTGTGTTTTCAGTTTGGAGCTGATGACTTTTGGCCTGAAAATCTTGCAGTAACTTAATTTTCTTTGATTTTATCTTTTGGACTGTTAAAAGGTTCTCTTAAAGATCAACAGGATATAAGAACTGAGGGATTGCTTGGGTGAATCTGTGTATTATAAATATCCCCAAGGTTCTCAGTTTAGTTCAAAGGGACGTCCTTTGCCTGGTTTTGTTTATATCTTTTTAAAAAACGAACTCCAAGCAATTGTGCATATTCTGACTTGGTTGATTTCCCAGCGACTCACACAGTGCTCTTTTTGCTCCACAATATCCACCCAAGCTGCCAGCTTTGTTTACACAAATAGAGTCTGGAGCACGTTTTCAGCCCTAGATCTTGCACAGTACGTGTCTTTCCAGAACATCCTGGGGTGGAGACCGCAGAGGCATGCTGGCTCAAAGTGTTCCTACAGGCTGATTTCTGTAATCTTAGTAGGAGCCAGACCAGCGAGTGGTTTTAGTATATGTTGGCTGCAATTCGATGGCAGAACATGCCACATTGCAAAAGCATCAGGCTTCTCAAATCATTATTGCGACGAAGTTCTTGGCTGTGCTGGAAAATGTCCGCATAGAAAGGAAACACATCACAACATGCTGCTGAATTTGATCGTAATGTGGGCAGTTTTCCCCAGGACCCACTCAAAATCTGCATGGTGGATTTTCATGTTGTATTACTCACTTGCGTTGTATTATTCACTAGCTTTTATGTTAGGCAGTTTAAATGTGTGATCTCCAAGAGGATGGAGTCAAATGCCTGGAGCAAAGAATTTTTCAGCCAATTGGCAATAACCCAGCGATTCACAAAAGCAGCATTTTGTTGTCCCCCACTACATTAGTACAGAGGATGGTGGATGAAGTGAGAAGAGCTGCCTTGAAAATGAAAACAACCCCTCCCCAAAAAACTCATAAAAATAATGCGGAACCATGAAACTACAATTATTCAAATCCCGTTTTTTCTCAGTATTCTGTCTAAAGTAACAGAGGAACATTCAGATGTGACAGAGCCATTTTATAATTTAAACTATCCTGTAGTTATTTCTTTAATATAAAATATACATGATTATTGTCCTATTGCCAGTGTACAAATAAATTGGTTTGATACTTAGCTGAGATATTTTATTTCCTGTTAAAAAATAGGGTATGTATATGTGTGTGTGTGTTCCCCAATATGGAAAGTTAACACAGATTCTTCTCATGAATAACACATTTAAAAAGAAAATCCTCATGGAGGATTAAATATGCATTAGATATACAAATTTTATCTTGTATTAAGTATATGCAGATGAAGTAGTTATAAATATACCTTTTGTAGCAAATCCAGTTCATTTGTGCTTTGTATGATTCCCCTCAGGTTGTAAATTGATAATCCTCAATTTACAACCATTTATTTATTGAATGTTTGAAGTTACAACGGCACTGAAAAAAGTGACTCACAACATTCATTGCGCTAACAACTGAACAGTTGTTACTGTAACTGTCACATGGTTGCCGTATTTTTGAGACTATAAGACGCTCAGAACTATAAGACACACCTAGCTTTTAGGCAGGAAAACGAAAAAAAATCTGCCACTGCCTCCAGTAATTTGCCTCCTTGCAGCAAACAGCCTGGTCAGCTTCAGTGCAGCCTGATTTAGCATGAGTAGCTTATTGGTGGTTGTATCTTCCTCCCAGAATACTGATGATATGCTCCAGGCTGCTGGGATCGCTGCTGCCTACAGCTGCCTCTGTGTGCCCCATTCTCAGGCTCCGCGCATCCCGTTTTTGGCTCGTTCCAGGCGGGGGGACCATAGTTGCCAGGAATCACTGCTGAATGGGACACGCGGAATACAGGATGCGTGAAGGCCAAAAACGGGAAGCATGGAGTTTGAAAACAGAGATCGAAAATGAGGCACGTGGAGGTGGCAAATCAGTGGCAATCCTCGGGAGGTTGATAAAACTGTCAATCAGCTGTTCATGCTAAATCAAGCTGTGCTGAAGCTGACCAGGCTATTTGCTGTTTGCTGCAAGGAGAAAAATTGCTGGGAGGCAGAGGGTGAAGGGTGGGGGCCGGCAGGTGGGCAGGTTTCAGCAACATTTGCTCTATAAGACGCACAGACTTTCCAACCACTTTTTTGGGTGGTGGTGGTGGGAAGAAAGTGTATCTTATAGTCCGAAAAATACAGTATATGATCAAATTTTGGGCATTTGAAAACTAGCATGTATTTTGGATGGTTGCCGCATCCCAGGGTCATGTGATCACCATAAGAACCATGGGGTGCAGTGGTTAGAGTGTGGTACTGCAGTCTACTTCTGCTGATTGCCAGCTGCCAGCAGTTCATCAGTTTGAGTCTCACCAGGCTCAGGTTTTACTCAGCCTTCCATCCTTCTGAGGTCGGTAAAATGAGATTGTGGGGAGCAATATGCTGGCACTGTAAACCGCTAAAAAAGGTTGTAAAGCACTGTGAAGCAGTATATAAGTCTAAGTGCTACTGCTATTGCTATTTGTAACTTTCCCACTGGCTCCTGACAAGCAAAATCAATGGAGGAGGGAGGTAAGTGGATTCACTAAAGACTGTATGATTAATTTAACAATTGTAACACTTAATACCATGGTAAAAAAAGAAGTAAAATTAGGCACAATTCACTTAACAACCATTTTGCTTAGCAATAGAAATTCTGGTCCAAATTGTGGTCATAAATGGATGACTGGCTTTATATCTCTACAGAACATAGGAGTAGTCAAACACATAGCTATCTCTTAGTTACACTATTTTGTTTCATTACTAACTGGGAACTGCCAGAGGGGTCTTGCTATACATGTACTTGCCTTGTTCATGAAACAGGAATCCAGGCATAATCTGTAATCCCTTATTTACAATTTTCCTATATTTTCCCACTGCTACTTCTGCCTTTTTTTACAGTTATGCAGCGCACATGAATATAATATAAAGATAGAATCATGTGCAATTAATAGAAGCTCTGAGAGCTCTCCTTGTGGCAACTGTGTTAAACAGAGATTAGTCTCAATGATGCATAGATATTTCTGTTTGAAGGCTCTACCTGACCTTTGAATGTTGTGCTGGGAAGCTCCAGTGCATAAAGTGGATGGGACTTGGACGAAAAATAGTTACAACCAAAGCAGTTTGACATATTATCGTTAAGACTTTAAATGCGCACAGTGTTCTATTTCCTTTTTGTTCTGAAGTAATTGTCTATAAATTCAGAAAAAAAATGGAAGATCTCAGGGCTCACATACTAAGAATTTCTCATATCTAATGTTACGTTGTTATCTATATCCTACTGAAACTCTCACTCCGGTAATCTTTAACTGGGTGAAACGATGCGTTATAGGTCAATAATTTTTGAACCAATGTACCTCAAATGGACTAAGATTATAGTATACATCCAAAATCCAGGACCCAAAAGAATGAATTGGGGGAAGTTGTGGCTGTTTGAGTACTTTGCCAGGCTGCTGCTGCTTCTTCAGTTCTAGGGTGCTTCAGTGTGACCAAAGTTCATTTTGAATGTTCCATAATAGTTTCCTAGCCATTTTCACAATCCCTCACTCCGTCCCCTATCCATGTACCCCATTTAACTGTCTGCTGGGAAAGGGGAAGGAAGGGAGGAATAGGAAGTACCCCTGGACACATCTGCACCCCCTCCCCAACAAGAAGTAATACTTGTATCACGGATTCTGTTTTGGTTGAAATATAGAGAAATATTTCAGACTTGCAGTTAAAATGGGAACATAGTACCAAATGTTCTTTTCCAAAGGTATTCAAGATGCATTGTTATTGATTTAGACTTGTTCAACTTTTAGATGATGTACAAGTTAATTTACTTGCTTTTTTTTCTTTTCCCTTTCACCTTTCTCCTTCGCCTTTTCCTCCCTTTCTTTCCCATTGTTTTCATTTTCCTTTGTATTTTATAATTTGATACACTAATGAAAACTTGTCAAGTTTTTTTTTAAATAACCGCAACCATCATAAGCACATGCTAGTTGCCAAGCCTCCAAATTTTGATCACATAACTATGGGAAGGCTGCTATGGCCATAAAGTGTGAAAAAATGGTCATAAGTCACTTTTTTCAATGCTGTTGTAACTTCAAACGATCATTAAACAAATGGTTGTAAATCAAGGATTATCTGTATATACACACTGCTTTCTGTAATGAAACCTTGTCTGCTAGTCTAGTCTCACTGATAATCACCAGAAAACTAAAACATGTTGAAACACAAAATTTGTAGGTTAAAAATTTTGTTTTCTTAGAGTGTAAAATTTCAGAATGTTGTCGTTTTTTTCTACAAATTGACTGTTTAGACAAGCTTTTATTCCTAGAAGTAGTAAAGATATTTCTATCTCTAAAATAATTTAAAAGTGTCATTTTATTTTAAACACATTTATTATCCCAGTAATATTTTACTTTTAAATACAGCTCTCAGAAAACCAAAAGCAGGTTGGAACAGAAATAAAACTTGCAGGCGAACCTCTTTGAAGGATGTTGTTTCTTAGTGTATTAAATTTCAGGTTATTGCCATTTTTCTAATACATTAGCCTCATTGAGTATTTAGAAAGTAAAACTGCTTTCTAAAATCTATAAGAAATCTTCCTTCAACTCTGCTTTAAACTGGGCTGCTGCTGAATGTTGTAATTTGAGACATGCTTTATGATGAGAGAGACAGTGGTTTTCCTTTTGCAGAGGATGGTCTATTGATTAGGAATATGACCTTTTCCCAAACTTATGTCATGAACCTATTGCATATGGAACCTTTAACTGTACTTCCAGTGGCCACAGCCAGCATGGTTAATATGAATTGCTGGCAACTCTAAATCAACAGAATCTATTGGACCACTGCTCTGTATCCTTGTTGGGATTCTATTAAAATACTGAATTCAAATATTGGATGCATAGATGAGCATACACATGAAGTACAAAACTTTTACCACTTGTAGGTAGCCATAATTTTTAAGCCATGATGTAGTGATGGGACAACTGCATTTTTCCAGTTTTAATATATAATATTCCGCTTGACTATGAGCTAAAAAATTCATCAGGAATTTCCTAACTCTGGCATCCTGCAATAATCAAAGATTTTAATATGTCCACAAATCACTTATCTGCTTCATTTTTATCTGAGATAATTGTCGTCTGAAAAAACATGCTGGGCATTTAAATAACAATTAGAAAGTTTAGCTTTACATTTATGTGGAATATTAATTATATTAAAAGAGTGACTTGGTGGCTAGTGGTGAAGATGCTCACCTCCCACTCTGAAGGTTGAAAGTTCAATCACAGGTGGTAGCATATGTTTCTCTCTTAGGGTACAAAGAAAAAAATATCTGCTGTGAACTCTACGTACCATCAGGAAAGGCATCTGGTCAGTAAATGCTCAGTTTCTTCCAGTCACCCTGACTCTACCTAAAATTAAGGGATTTAAGACTTGAAGGAAAAAATAATTATATTGAAATCTTGGTCAGTCACCGGAACCAGAGGTTTTGTCTTTTGAGCTTTCAGGTTTCTGCTGGAGCCCAACTTCAGAGAACTTCTCTCTAGCAGGGTGTGTACCTATTTAATGCATTTTATTTGTATATATTGTGCCTTACCCTCTGGAGAATTCTATTAGGAACACACTTTGAGTAATATAGTTATAATTTCCAAAATGGGAAATTGAAATCTTACCAAAAAAATACGAAGATAAGGTATTAACAATAAACACATTAGGTTGCTAGAATAATTGTATTCTACAAATAAATACCTTGTTTTTAAAAAAATATCTTAATATAACAACTACAAAAATGTTACTAATAATCATGGTAGAATTTCTGAATAGTATAACATCGCTTGTATGTACAGTAATGTCTGTTGTAAATAGTGCATTACTTTGGGGTACAAAAAGCCATTTCAGTGCACAGTACAAGACTGCCTGTAGAAACATACCCAGACAGTCCTTTGTGTTCATTTATCAAAGCTCTCTGCTTCTATTGCATTGCAGGCGACATAGTAAATATTCGAGGGGCAAAGGTTATTCTGTATCCAGACAGTGCCATTAACTGAAATGATTTTTTTTTAAAAAGAACCGTGGGCCTTAAAATACAAAGCAAAAATGTTATTCAAAATTGCCAAACTCCAAAACATTAAAGAAAATATACAGATCTTGTCTTCTGTGAAACATTTGATATAAATTCATATACGGTAATAACCCTGCTCTTAAGAAAGCAGGAAATGAACTGGACAGTATTGTTATTAGAAATACTCACAACTTAATTGAGAAAGCATTTTAAATGGATTTCATGAATGGCTATCCACCTGGCGTGAAATCTCCAAGGCCTTTCCATTGGATTTCTTTTTTAAGTTCTTTTATTTATTTAGTTATTTTGTTAGTTTTGACAGTATTTTAGCCTTTCTGTGTAATTCTGAATCTATGCCCCGATTAAGTATGAATTTAATGTTTTAAGAAAATCTTGATAGGTATTATTTTGGAAAGATAATTTTTATTTTATTTTTATTCTTACGCTGGTTCCATCTGAGTTCCTGTGGTCTCCGTTATGGCGGTGCTGGATTGCTTTGGATTATGTGTCTTTCCGTTTATTGTCTGTTCGTCGCTTTGCTGCTACTTGGCTGGTACTGTTCTTATTTTCCTGTACTTATTTTCCTGACAACAGCTGGCGTTCAATTCGGCGCATGGGCCTTGGCTCGTGTTCCCTCCCACCATGCTGACTGTCTGATCTTGGAGCGGCCAGGCGTTAGATCTTATGCTGCCGCCGTTTTTCTCCGAACGTTTTATCATTTCTTATCAAGCTGGTTTGTTTTTGTGCTCTCTCTTTTTTTCATACGTGGGCTGTTTGAGTTGCCTTGACACTTTTTTCTGATACCCCGCTGGGCGGCCAGCGGGAATCTTATGCAAAGACCTGACCTCCCGACTATGCTGGCTTGGACTAGCTAACCAGGGAGGGGCTGTTTATCATGGTCTATGCTGCCGCTGCTGCCATTGGTTGACTTATGAACTATCATGAATTATCATCAATTTATCATCAATTAACTATCAATTATGAACTATCATTACTCAACTGTCCATGAACTACCTGTAACTACGGACCATTCTTAATTTCTAACTTTAAATGCATATGGATTTTGATTCAGTTTTCTCAAGCTTAGGGTTTAGGTCTTTTCTGGTTATTTATTTGGTCTTAATTTATGATCCACCTTGATCTCACTATGTGCTATTTTTCTTATTAATGGATTGTGTTGTTACGTATTGTTGTTTTTCCATTGCTGCTTGTTCTGGTTTTCCTCCACACCGCCAGTCCTCTCCCTTTAGTACCATCCAGACTACTGCCCCCTTTGGCCAACTGACGCGCCTTGGTCCATCTGGCTATGCAACGCACTCAAGCACTTTTAAAGACTATAGTGAC
>JAPKID020003974.1:0-11981 GCA_026931265.2 Tropidonophis doriae
GTGTTGTGCGATAGGGAAAACAGTTTTTCCTTTTCTACTTTGTCCACACCGTGCATGATTTTATAGACTTCAATCAATGCTCCCTTTAGGCGCCTTCGTTCTAGAGTGAAGAGGCCCAGCCGTTGCAGCCTCAGATGGTAAGGATAAGGTAAGAACCATAAAATTGGTGTCTCTGTTCCTAAGACCATCAAAAATGGTTGTGTTTTCCAATGGTCTTAGGCGACCCCTGGGAAAGGGTCCTTCAACCCTCAAAGGCGTTCTGACCCACAGGTTGAGAACCATGAGATAGAGGGTCTGGAGTTGACCCTTGCCAATTGGGGGAGGGCGGGGGGTGTCAAGGAGAAGAAGGAAAAGGAAACAGTCAATTTTGACAGCCCAGAATTGTTTCCTGCTGGCTTTATCTTCAGCTAGAATGGGAAAGGTCACCTGTAGCCTGGTGAATGGACCGAGCTGCAGTGACATAAGGGCACTCTTGAAAGATGTGAAGGACTAGGTTTGGAATGGATCATCATGGATAAAATCTGTGTGGTCCTTTAGAGTGGCACATAATTAATTAATACATGTCTGCCATAGTTTTTTCTGTCCCAAAGAATGCCCTTTGCTGCCCTTCGAAGATTATTGAGTCCAGCCAAAAGAGAAGATTCCAGGGAGGTCCAAGTCTAAAGGACTTTTAGATTGCCCCTTTGGGTTTCTTTGCATGAGTACAAGGATGGCACTTTAAAAAAAGTGAGGGGGGGGGATGCACAGAAATGTGCTGACAAGCATTGTTAGATCAATCAAGGTAGTCATAGGTACAACCTGGTTATCCCACCCAAGAACAGATCTACCAACAGCTCTAGTCCTATTGCTTTGTACAATGTTGCAAGTTCAGACTAAGTGCTTAACCAGTCATAAAGATGTATTATTCCTGCTTGACAGCTTGGGGAAGTTGGGGGATTTCCAGTAAACCATAATTAAGCAAATCAGGTCAACAGATTAATCCAGGCAACATTCCTTATTTCCAAGTAAGCAAAGGCCAGCATTGGATGGTGTACTTTGTTTTGCAATATAGGATAGAATCATAGAATGGGGGATTCCCTGAGACTTCTGAACCCAACATTCTACTTAGTAAAAGAATCCAAATCCAATAAATTGTCAAGAATGTATAAAGGCATCTCAAATGAATGTTGGAAATGTGAATATGAAGAAGAGACTTTTAATCACTTATGGTGGATATGTGATAAAGCAAATAAATATTGGAGTAGGATTCATATCTTAATACAGAAATTCTTAAAATGAATATAGAAAGAAAACCAGAGATTTTTCTTTTGGGTTTTATGGAACAAGACTTGGGAGGTGGGGGGAATCGGAACTACTTGTTGCACAGAAATGGAAGGTCACCTCAATACCCACAATGGATGAATGGCTACAAAAATGGATGGAGTTAGCAGAGATGGATGCATTTGACTGCTTCAATCAAAGATAAAAATACAAATGCTTTCATTTCTACTTGGAAACCACTTCTGGGCTTTGTGCTTGAGGTGGAAAAAAATTAAACTTCTGTTTTGGGTTTTACTGATTAGATAGATTTTTTGTTATAGAAATGGCAAGTTTCTATTATTATGAAAAAGTAAAATGTTGAGGGTAGATCTTAATGCCTTATTTTACTACACTTGAGTCAGAAGTCAATGCCTTTCCCCACCCCCTTGCTTTCCCCCACTATCCACTTCTCTTTTCCCCTTCCTAATTTCCCTAATATTTGCTTTTGCATTCTTTTTGTATGTCACATTATAAATTAATAAAACTGTGTAAAAGCAAAACAAACAAAAAAGTACAAGAATCCAAATCAAAGAAGCTGCTCTGGCCTAGAGGTAGAGCTCTTTCCTCACAAGCAGGAAGTTGTGAGTTCGATCCTAGGTAGAGGCACATGTACAGTCTCCTGCTTGGACTAGATGACCTGCAAGGTCCCTTCCAACTCTGTTAATCTGTTAAAGGTTCTCTAGCTCCCTTTTGAACCCATCCAAAGAAGGTCCCACCACTTATCTGGGTGACTGATTCCCCTGTCAAACTTCCGTTATCATTAGGAAGTTTTTGTCTAATGTTGAAGAAGAATCTACAGTCCTATAATTAAAATCTGCTATTCCCTGTTCTGCTCTCTGGCACAAGACAGAAGGGGTCCTGACCTTCTCGTATGGGCCATCTTTTCAGGTATTTCAAGGTTGCTATTCTATTCCCTCTCGGCATTTTTTCCCCCTTAAGATTAACATATCACGTTCATCCAATTTCACTCTGCAGGTTTTAGTATGTAGTCTTCTAAGAGTCTTCATTGTCATTTTCTGAACTGGTTCCAATTTCTCAGAATCCTTTTAAAGTGTGATTTCCACTTTAAGTGTGGACTAAAATTGTAGGGGTCCTGACCCAAGCAAAACCGAACAGAATTGTTACTTCCTGTGATTGGATGCCCATTTCATTTGCTTTCTTTAAACAGCCACATCATATTACTGGCTCGTTTACAATTTCTAATCAAGGATTAAGCCAAAGTCTTCTCTTTTTTTGCAGGTGTTATTACTGAGCCAGGTGATCCCTAATCCTATTCTTGCACATCTGATTTTTGTCCCCTAGGTAAAGAATTTTGCACTAGTCTTTGTTAAACTTCATTCTTTTATTTTCAATCCATTCCACCAGTACATTATGATCATTTTGAGTCTTTTTTTTAACTTCTAAAATAATTGGATTTAGAAGAATTGGATACAATATATCCAAACCCATTTTTATAATGTGCAACTTCATAAGCATTCCCTTCACTTCATCATTCAAATCTTTAATGAAAGTAGTGAAGAATAGAAGACCATGGGTTTTTATTTATTTCTTTATTTTTTGGAGATCTTCATTAAACCGGTTCAGTTACAGTACTGGTCCTTAATTTTCCTCTACTCATCAAATTTTCATTTTTGGGGTGTAAACTATCTAATCCAATGTTGTATCATCTGGAAATATCATAAGCCTTCCTTCACATCCATCTTAAGCTACTTTTCTTATGAGCTTCTTTTCCCATGGAATTCTATTCATCAGTTATTGATCTAGGTATATTAAGATCTACTTTTCTGAACACAAAATATAGTTTTACCTTTATTTAAGTTTCCCTTAAAATCAAGAGTGATAATCACTTACCTACAGTACTGCTGGGTAATCCTGTTTCTTTGACATTCTCAAACTCTATTTAAAGAAACAATCTAAAAATAGAACATAAATAAGACTAACAATTATTGCGAGTCATTCAGATTGATATCTATTATCTTGGCCAAATCAAAGTGCCTAATTGTATAGTTGTAAAAAAAAAGCCTAACCAAATAAAATATTCCATCCCCTCATCTCACTATGTATCTAGAAGCAGACTATGGAAAGTAATAGTACTCATCTTGTGTCTTTTTGATTAGGCGATGTTTCATGGGCATTTTCAAAAGGAGCCCCGAAGGGACAACAGTGTGGATAATGGCATAAAGTTGAGTTATCTGTGGTGCATCAGCTAAGTATGTAATGTAGTATTTGAGAGTATCCCAGACTAAACGTCTGATCCTATAGAGATTATTCAGTTTTACTCATACCTAATACTTCTCTCTCATAAACGCACCACGTTAAACATTCTTATTAAATCCATGTAACAATTTTAAACATACACCATTCAAGTGGATTAAGTCTAGATGTCATCTGCATGAAGATGATATCATCATCAGCATTTTAAAATAAGCTCTCTCAGAATGTCCATGCCATTGCTGAATAACAGAGAATTAAATGTAGTCACAAGCAGTCATATTTTCACTAAAATATCATGGAAGCTCCACTTCTAAAAATAACTTAAGATCCTCATAGTTAATGGCTGAGCCAATAGGATGGAAAGCTGGAAGCCTAAACTCTTCTCCAAAAATGCCTTCTGAACTTTTTACATCCTGCCCCCATCTCCTGTTTTGTGATTGCAGCTTGTTAATTTTTGCTGCCATCACCTAGTTCCCAGGAAGCAGTTGATTTGACATCCACATTAACAGTACTGTTGAGAGAAATGAGACTTTCATAAACTGTGCTGCCTTTCTGACAATGAAAACAAAGAGCAAAAATTAAAGTAATTTCAGTAGTGACATTGTAGTATAAAGGCATAGGATCTAGAGCAGTGTTTCTCAGCCGTGTCGACTTAAGTCCTGTGGACTTCAACTCCTAGAATTCCCCAGCCAGCTTCCAAGGTTGAGAAACACTGTTCTAGAAGATTTAGCCTTTTTTCCTGCCTTATGTGATAGTTCAATCTCACGAGAGATATAGAAAATTAAAAAGAAAAGAAAGAATAAAAGACAAAAGCTTTTTAAAACAATTCTAAAAAGGAAATATTCCGTGTTTGAGATAAAAAGAGAGAACAGCCCAGTTCAAGGGAAAAGCAGCTAATAGCAGAAAAATCTTAAAGACTATAGCAGTAGTCTTGCTCCATAAAGAGATGAGATGGAAATCCAAATTCATACTAGCTATCACAGGAATATTCTATAGAGGAAAATGTATTTTATGGAACTCTGCCTACAGTAGGGGATAAAAGTTGCATGTTCAGTATGAAGTTAAATAAGTTTTTCAGAGAAATAAAAGACAGAAGAGCATGAAACATTAGCATGAAACAGCAAGCAGAATCAATTCTAACATAAATTCCATTTAATTTCTCTTTATTTTATTATTAATAGCATTTCTATGTTGCTCTATTATACTGTAGAGCAACCTTTTTCTAAAGCAAAACCTCATTGCAATGGTTGGTTCACAGGCTGATAAGGATTCAGGAGATGGCTTTGTAAACAGTCATCTGAAAGTTTCTCTGTTATCTATGAAAAAAATCACCTCCTTGTCAGTTCCCAAGAAATGTGTTAGAAAGAATCTGAACGAGTCTCCACCAGAATGTATTTTAAGATAATTTAGTGCTAAATGGGAAATAATTCAGCTGCTGAAGTGCTTGTAATCCTATCTATTTCATCTCAATAAATCCTGTCAGTGAT
Source organism: Tropidonophis doriae (assembly GCA_026931265.2). Taxonomy (NCBI): domain Eukaryota; kingdom Metazoa; phylum Chordata; class Lepidosauria; order Squamata; family Natricidae; genus Tropidonophis; species Tropidonophis doriae. Next base: position 5,001 of record JAPKID020003974.1, read on the forward strand.
AAAGTTGCTTGAAAACATTACTTTCAGTTGAGTCAGCTACCAAAGGCCTGGGGTTCTTCTTCAGTTACCTAGACTTCTCCTAGAATCTAGAACTTATCAGAACACCTCTATTTTAATAGATATTTTTCCATAGTTGCATTTTATCACATTGCTATCTTAATACCGCACTGAAAGGAGAGATTAATTATTGAACACACTTGACGTAGTGGCTGAATTAATCCATTATGGATTCATTCGGTCCATTGAACCATAAGTTAACGACACTGAAAGTTAAAAAAAAAGTAAGACCAAGATAACACAAGCCAAGCATTGTATGTTATACACATGAGCCTACTAGCTCTTTAAATGACCTGGGTAAGTAGGTCTTGCAAACATGGCTATAATAAAGTTGGCAACCACAGAAAAAAGCTCTTTGTTGACTTGTTTCTGTCGTTCCATGTATAAACTGGTCCTGATGCAAACCTAGGTTTACTTGCTTAAAATGAAATTCCTCAGAAGCCACATTTGTGACACAATGCACCCCAAACTGGTCAGCCACATTTTAGTTTAGTATATTGTGCAGATCTGTGAGGTTAGTTTATGGTTTTAGATGAACCCTGAAAAATTGGGTTGAGTAAACTACAGTTACGAAAACCATGGGTAAGCAGACTAGAATAAATATTTCTTACATCTGAATAAATATGCAGTCTCTTGCCAGCAGTGTAAATGGTTAATTTAATACACTTTACAAAATCCTTTATTATCCTAATGTAGCCTTGGAGGAATATAAGGAAAACAATGCTTATTGTTTCAAGCAGATAATCTTTAGCCATCATGTGCCATTACTATAAATACTCTATTAAATATCCATGTCAAGCATTTACATTACCAGGGGTCCTAATAGAATTGAAATTAAAAAGACAAGACACATCTTAAGAAATACATGACCCTGTTTTCAGTTGTCCAGATAGATTTACTACCCTTTCCTCTGGGGCTAGCAGGGGAAGGTGAGCTTTGAAGAAAGTTTTGGAACGCGTAAGAAAACTCCCAAATTATTGACCCTCCCTCTCAGAAATGGCAGGCATTTTATTTTGGCAGGATAATAAATACTGGTAAATTTTCTCTCTGACCTTCAGCCCAGATTTTGTAAGAATTTGGAAAGCCCGTATGGTATAGTAATAAGCAGGGGAGACAAGTTGGATGTCGGACACTCCAGACCTGAAGCTGTTAGGTTATCTTACACAACTTACAGAGTCTCAGCTTTGCCTGAGTGGCTTGGGGAAACCAAGGTGCCCCCACTCCGAATTCCTTGCCAAGAGGATAGTATCACGGCATAATTTAACACACTCATAGACCCTGTGCCTGGCAAATTACGATATGTTAGATTGTTGATTTAGGCAGATAAAGTATTATTCACAGGAGTAATGTGCTACATTCACAGACTATTGTGCTGGATTACATGCTATCACAGAAATCAGGTGCTGGTTTTTATTTTATGTTATTTTATTTTCCCACACTGCCAACACGGCTAACATTGTATGTTTGTTTTTGTTTCGTTTTTCGAATGCTAACGGACTTAGGTGCTTGGAAGCTACATGAAAGGAGCAAGGGAAACATTTTAAACAGATGTTAGGCCAAAGAGATGATGGGCAGGCATGTGGAGTGAGGTCCATCAGGCAGTCAGTTACAGCATGTCATTGAGGAGGGAGTGCTAATTGAATTCAATTAGTTCAGGGCTTGCCCCCAGAATCCCCAGGGAAGCATTTAGGAAGCAGATAAAGGTAAAAAGACTTGTATTGTGAGACAGAGGAAAACAGCCCAGAAGAAAAGAAAGAATCGGGCATATAATACAACTTTCAGCATGTGTTAATATCAACCCTGGAGAAAATTGGGTGGTTTAGAGAGAAAGGGGTCTGATAATTAACATGCTGAGGCCTGTCAAATAACTACAATATAGAAACTGATTCATGAAAACAAATGAGTAGAAGAAAGGATTTCTAAACTGCCAGTTCAACTAGTATGGTCGATGTTTACATTAAGTGTTCACCAGCCATTTACTCTATATTCCATAGATGAGCCCAAAATAAAATAATCAGTGGAACCCCTGTTGTGGGTTTGTTCATATTTAAACAAGTTCTTACCACTGCCCAAAAGTTCTACCTTTTAAAATATTCTATATTATTTGCAGCTAGTCCTCAGCTTACGCTGTAACGAACCCCGCCCCTTTCATTGTTAAGCCGTGCTGGTCGTACAGCAGGTTGTCATGTGATTGATCTGATTTTACTACCTTTTTTTTGCAAGTCGTGAATGCAACAACCGTAAAACAACTGTCATCAAATGGACCAATTGTTCCCTACTAGCCGGCTTTGCTGAAAATCAGAAATAAATGCCAGTTTTCCATTGTAAACAAACCATTGTAAACTATATCAAGCCCGTGACTGCAGGACTAGGAGACCTCCAAGGTTCCTTCCAGATTCTATACTGTTCTGTTCTGTTCTGTTCCGTTCCATTCCATTTCATTCCATTCTGTACTATTCTATTCTATTCTATTCTACTTGTATAGGCTGTTTGTTCACCAGACAGTGGTCCTCAAAGTAGCCTAAACCATTACTTTGTAAATTAACAGTCACTATGTTTTACTTAACACCCGTAACTAAAAGATCCAAATAACGTCTTCTTTGGACCAGTGAAAGATCATGAAACAGTGGGCAGACTTCTGGGATCTGCAGAATTATTCTCCAAGCAGATGGTAAGGACAGCCTTCCCCTCCTACCTCTGATGTAAAAATGACTTGTGTCAGAGGTTTAAGTAATAGTCTGGAAAGAAGTTGCAGACATTCAGACTGGGAGTTACTTGATGTTGTAATGGTTTCAGACTGTACCTAGTAGTCTCTCTAGGTCTGCTGGAACAAGAAGGAACAACAATGGGTTGACCTTCTCCCACCCCCAGTTTTGAAAATATGAAATCCAGCTGTTACCCAGATCTCTCTTGATTTTCAAACAATATACCCTGGGCTCCTTAGAAGATGGAAAACAGAAATGTATAGTAATTAGGGAGAGGGCTTTTCTTTTTAATTAAAAAAAATCCTGCAGAAGTAGTGCTTACTTCAGATTGCAGCAGTTTTGGGAAAGAACCCTGACCTTTAACTGAAGATTTTCAACCTGTTTTTCATTAGGAATGCAAGCAATCTTTTACAAACCAGCCCCCCTCCCTTGATACCCATTAAGCTCCCAGTGTGAACTAACAACGCAATCTAAACAAATGAAAAATAATCAGCTTGTCAGGTGCAAAGAATCAAGACCATTTGTTAGGTTGCATCATAAATGACTTCTTGAATCCTATACACAAAAATCTAGTCAACTAATGGTCAACAGTAAATTGGCACTAAAGGGGAACTGGACTTATGTGGCAACTGGACTTATGTGGCAATGCAAGGAGTTTAAATTTTAATGATGATGCCAGCTCTGCTTGCTCTTCTAACTAAGCACGTTTTGCTTAATTACTTGCTTGTTCTCTGACACTATCTAAGCCAGGGGTGTCAAACTTGCATCATCATGGCAGCGTCACGTGACATATTGGGACTTTTTCCCCCTTCGCTTAACTGGGTGGTGCCAACACTTGACGCATCTGGCCCCGAGCTGCGAGTTTGACACTCCTGATCTAAGCTACTCTTAACATAGTCAGTGTAAAATCAGAAAGCTTTGTTATTACCTCATTTGCTTGCCAAAGTCAGAAGGGCTTACCTTTTGAAAAACTAACCTTACTGAACTGAAAAATATTCCTGCTTATCCCTGGTTTGAAAATTGTCTCAAATCAGCCTTTTATTGATTCCTCTCAATGCAAATGTATATCATCCTCAAGCAAAACATTTCTCCAGAGATCTGACAAACTTTTTCAGTCTCTTTTATTGCAATAAACTGCAGTCATACAAAATAAAAGTTTGTTCCACTAACTGTTTGACATCTAATATCCTGATGCTTTAAAGGTGCTGGAAACTTCACTTTGGGTTATTTCTCTTTTTGGTTAAATACGAACTTAATAAATCTGTCCTGTCTCTCATATTCTTGGGTATGTTGGCCGTCTTCTGAGTATGAAAATATTGAGATTAACTGTCTTTCAGGGAAAGTATATTTGGCATCTGAATATGGCCTGTAATGTGTTATTAAGCATGAATGGGACATGTCTGCACCCAAGTAGCTTCTTCATGTCTCATTTTCTTTTTTCTTTGAAACTCCTCATCTATCTCTGACAATATGGCAACTTGGTGCCATCTGCATGCGCTCTGGTAATTATAGGTGTGTCCTTACCCATGTGGATGGATAAAGTGCAAAGGCCAACAAAGTTCTCCATCCCTCTGAATCAATGTTCTTTAAATTTCTTTCTTTCAGGATCCCTTCTCACTTTTAAAAATTATGGAGGATCCCAAAAGAGCTTTTGTTTGTATGGGTTATATTTATCAATATTGACCATATTAACAATTAAAGTTGATGCAAACACTGCCATTGTGCTTCTCTAGAGCAGAGGTTCCCAAACTTCCCAAATTCTGGGAGTTGAAGTCCACAAGTCTTAAAGTTGCCAAGTTTGGGAACCTCTGCTCTAGATGATTGTTGCATGGGATTTCAGTAGAGGTGGTCCTCAACGTATGACCATAATTGAACTGGGAATTATGGTCATAAGTCATTGCGGTTGTAAGTCAACATATCACATGACCAGATCCAAGTTTTCAACATTTTTGGTGACAGTCGTTAAAAAAACGCCACAGTTGATATGTGAATCCATTTTCCCCAATGGGTATATTTTTCCAAAAACCAAAAACAAATTATGGGAACCAGTGAAAGTCACAAATTGCAGCCTCATGACTGCATGAGGCTGCAAACAACTGTGAAGCTGAGCCGGTTGCCAAGTGACCAAAAGCAATCATGTGACTGGGGAGGGGTTGCCACCATTGTAACTTCAAATCTGGGTCATAACTGGTTTTGGGGAGGTCTGTTGTAACTTCAAACGGCTGTTAAGTGACTCAAAGGATTATCTGTGTTGGATTATTTTTCAACATAAACTGACAAATAGTTTTGATTTTACGGACCACTGAGAGGGTCTTCAGGGGTCCCCAGGGGTCCTAGGATCACTTTTTAAGGAAACACTGTGATACATTTTCACACTGTTCTCAGAATATTTTAAGGGTCTTGTTTTCTTTCGTGTTTTAAAAACAACTTTTGAGTCCACACCTCCTGGCTAGTACTGAAGCATTATATTTTCTAATGTTCATACTGTGCACTTTAATATAACCCTCTGGATTAAGAGGCAACTGAATATATATTTATTTAAAGCGGGAGTAAGCAATCTGGAGCCATGTAGATATTTTTGTATTACAACTCCCACAGTTCCCTGTTATTGGCCCTGCTACCTAGTGCTGATGAGAAAGTACCAAGCTGTCTACCGCGAATGTAAATATCTTGTGTCCCTGTTCAGCAGAAAATGTCCCTGAGAAAGAGAGAGAGACTGCAATTTAAGTGACATGACAGGAAACAAGAAGCATATGAGGAGAGCAAAGCAAAACAAGGAAACCCTGGCAGTGATGCTTCAAGTTACACTTTAGTTCTGAAAATAATTAGTCAAGTGAGAACTTTTTCCAGGAGAGAAGCCAGTGGGAATGGGCTTCAGAGAGGAAGGAAATGGTTCAACTTCATTCAGGACTAGGATCAAGGAATACCCATTGCACTGCTTGCACTTACTTAGGACACTGTTGAGCTGTGCACGCCACAGAATTACGACAGTATGCATTGTGCAGTGGATAAATTTATCTCCCTCTCTCTCTCTCTCTCTCTATTGCATCAATATTACAGATTCCAACAGCTTTGACTCCAGGGGTGGGTTCCTACCAGTTCTAACCTCTTCTATAGAAGAGGTTCCAGAAATCTACAGTGTCATTTAGAACCAGTTCCAGCTCCCACCCCCTACTCATCTGCACATCCTCAAGATGAAGAGCGAGAGGAGGAATTCTGGAAGTTGAAGTCCACAAGTCTCAAAGCTGTCAAGTTTAAACACCCCTGGGGATTTTTTCTCTAAAGGGTTAGGGGTGCAAGGGTCTTGTAACTTGACAGCTTTAAGACTTGCGTGCTTCAAATGCCAGTTTCTGAGCCAACATTTTGGTTGTTAAACAAGAGCATTGTTAAGTGAGTTTCACCACATTTTACAAGTTGGCCACACCCTCCCAATCACATGACTGCCAAGCCACTCCCATCTGGTCACATGGCCAGCAAGCCACTCCCACAAAGCAGGCTACCCCTACGGAAGAGGTTCTAAAAATTTTTGAAACCCACCACTGAGCTGAAGCCATAAGAGTGGTGAGCAGCTGTGCAGGAATGCAGATTTTATGAGAACGTTTCTGTAATCATTTATAGTGGTACAGATGCTAGAGATGTTTCCCAAACTCTACTTTCCAATGACCTTCTAATCCCAAGAAGAGGAAAGGGAGAAGAGCTGAGGCCCGGCTTTCAAACGCTGCTTTGCACTTCGGTGCAGTTGGGGGCTCGGCTGAATCCATGTTGCCCTATGGGTGAATGATGGCCATTAGGACTGGAATTGTCTGTGACCTGAGGATGCTGATTGAAACTACAGCCATGACACTCATGGAACCGAACAGAGTCGGGGCTTTTGTGGGGGTGATGAGAAGCGGGTTGGGGGTGAGGATAGTTGAGTCAGAGAGTTTTAGAATCCCTGATCTATAGTCAGGTGATGGGGAAGCCAAGAGTCTCCCCTTTGAGGCCCAAGGCTTGGAAAAGTACAGCCACATGGGTGCTGGTCTAGGAATGGGAGACCCCTGCGCAACTTCCCTTCTCTCATCCCCACTTTCCTCACGGGGGGGGGGAGGGGGCAGAGGGAGCCACTCGAACTCCCGAATGAAAGGCAGAATAGGCTAAAGCAGCAATGGCGAAACTTTTTAGGCTCACATGCCATAAGAGGGGGTTCGCAGGGGGGTCGTGCACCGGCATGCCGCACCCA
>JAPKID020003975.1:0-11981 GCA_026931265.2 Tropidonophis doriae
CAATGAGAACAATTAACCAGTGGAATAGCTTGCCTTCAGAAGTTGTGGGTGCTTCATCACTGGAGGACTTTAAGAAGAGACTGAACAACTGCTTCTCTAAAATAGTAAAGAGTCTCTTGCTTGAGCAAGAGGTTGTACTAGAACATTTCCAAAATCCATTCCAGTTCTGTTCTAATTTATTGTTGCTATCAAAAGACAAATCCACAGATTACAATTTCTAAAGCGGAGGCCTTCTGAGGTAGCCAGAAATGTTTTGATGGATGTAGGTTCAGCAGTCTCTGTTACCATAGTTTATTGTCCTATGGTAATTCTGAATTTTAAGGGGAGTTTGAGAAAGTTTGATATTGCAGAAACAATGAATGAATGGGGATAGATTTACAAAGTGTATGAGTGAAAAGTAAATGGACTGAGAATGACAAAATATAGGAAGCTGTGATAGGATGGAATTGATGAAACCCACAGAAAGGGTTTTTGACAAGCGTAAATAATAAAAGCAAGCTATGGCTATATTGAAAGCAAGAGTGATTTGCAAGGATACAAATGTAGGGAGCAGTAGAGTATAAATAGCTGTATTTTCATTACTATAGTATTCCTTACTTATTTGCTTTGTCTTGAAGCAGCATATTGGGTATGCATGTGCATAGGGCAGAAAGCCAAAACAGTACAATGAGAAATGAAATGTTTTATTCATATATTGCAATGTGGATGGACTGTTTAAAAGCCCGATTAGTGTTATTTTTTAATAGATTTTTAGAAATATATTGTCTGTGAAATCTATTTCCTAATAAGGTTCATCACTGCATTTTTCATCAAGCATCTGGTTTGTTTTTTTAACAGAGAGCAAAAAGCAGGAATAGGATAGCAGTGAGCTCTCAAGGTCTTTAAACTGAATCGCCGCAGATGGTGCAGTATAACATTGTTAGCCAGATTTCAAAAAAGGCAGAACCATCACTAGCTGACCTTACTGTATATCAGCATTTCCACGAAACTTTACAATGTTGGGGACAGTAGATGATATTCCTTCAGGCATACAAATAGTTCTTGACTTACAATCAAAATTGGGACCAGAATTTTTGTTTTTAAGCAAGACAATTGTTAAGTCATGCCTCATTTATTCTCATTTATGAAAAATAGATTAGGTAGGGAGATGGTTGGACTAGGTTAAATGGGAAGCAATGGAGCTGGTTTGTTGTCATTTAACTAAATGGCACATGAATATGTGAACACACTTCACTGAAAAGCACTGTGTTTTAGGGAAGTGATACATTTTTAATGCAATTACTCTAACCATTGCTACTCGCCTTTAAAAAATGTATTTATTAATAAATGTATACAGTTGTTTGTCTCACCAAAGATGACTCAAACATATTCTTGATTAAGTATCAAGATTTAACGATTTAAACATACACAGATATATTGATATCACATCATATACAACAATGAGAACATATTAAACAGTCTTGCAAAATAGAAAACACCCCTCCAATTTTCCCAACATTCATAAAAGCAGGGAAAAGAGGGATTCAGAAAAGCTACCTAGAAATGGAATTCAGTGATTGCTGAAGAAGCACTGAAAAGTTAGTTTTGGTAGCTGTTTCCTAGTCATTAAGTGGTTGTTGGTCCATCTACTGAAAAATTCAACTCAGCTTCATATGGCTTGGTTAGAGTTTCACCGTGCTTATACTTTTCAATATCCAGCCTAAAATAATCCACTGCCCATCACTAACCATAGAGTTATATCTCTGAATTGTGCTGTGACAAAAGGGATGAAGGTCTCTCATATTCCCTGCTCCAATCGCAACTGGGATTAAAATGTCATGGGAAATGGCACCTTGGCAAAGAGCGAGAGCAAAATTTTGTTCAGCCATGCTGAAAATCCTCTCACTGCATGTTTCATTCCTGCCACAAACCTTCGGAAACCTTGAAGCAACGGCTTGCTGGTGAGAGTTGGCTTTAGGCCCAACTTTAAAAACTCACAGAAGGAAAAGCTAATTGAGCTGAAATCAATTCCTTATTCTTTAGATTCAATAATGTAGCAGTCCGAGATAAGAGGGTGAGGGCATTTTTCATTCATCCTGGAATCCAGTGGCAGCTTCTCCAATATGTAAATATACTTATGAGATTGGATCAATGTATCAGTCAGTGGATTCAAGCTTCATCCTATTAATTGGTAAGACCCATTTTGGATCTGCGGATCAACTGCATGTTTGTTTCAGTTTTAAAGACTCTTGGAACTTGAAGCTAAGGCATTTAAGACCATAGTGAGTGACATTGTCATTTATTAATTAAATTACAAATTCAACAATTCCATAGTATGTCGTTACTAAGGTTTCAGTGATATATATTTATCCCACTCTTCTTCCAAGGAACATAATGTAGCTAATATTGGGTTCTTTCCCCTTTCTTTATCCTCACAAGGCTGGGATATGTTCAGCTGAAAGTAAGACAAATTCAAGATTCTCATGAATTTTATATGGCAGACTATGGAACCGGAATCTTGGATCCACACTTTTGGCCTACAACCCTAACAGCTATTCCATATTTTTACAATAGTAGTAGGTTATTAAGTCAAAGCTATTTAAATGGATTAACAGTCCTGATTCTAATAAAAACAAATCTTTTCCAATCAAAATAAATGGTTTTCAAGAGATAAGCAAACTGAATACCTACATTTCCTGTGTAGTGAAAGTAGTTATAATGGTGGTTAAAACTCACATTTTCAACCTTATATTACTGATCATAGTCTTTATGCTAGTTTCTACTTTAAAAATAAAGAAACTCAAGATTAAAAAGCAGAGTTCTTTAAAATACAATATAAAAGATATTAATGGGATAATAGTAGGATTTAAGCATTGCAACATTTGAACAAATGATTATAGCAATATATTCCCATTAAAAATGAAAGGCTGTAGTTATGTATTATTTAAAAGTCATATATGATAGTGTTACATTTCAACAACCCAATACACAAATGTTATGAAAAATGTACAAGACCCATAAATAATATAAATATTCTCAAACCTTATACATTTTGAGGTAGGAAATAAAGCTCCTTCTCCTAAAAGCATGAAATCTCTTTTGCAATCATAATAATTTGTTAATGTAACAAAGATTTACAAAACTTTCCCTGTTGGTGTGGTCAAAATACCATTGAGTAGCCACCATGTGATACTCTGAAATTATTTGCTCCTTTTCAATTATTATCTTCTTTCTACTTTGCTGTGCAGTCATCCAAATTTTAAAATCTGTTTCTAGTGCTCATAAAAAGGTTCCCCTCTGCCTTACCCTACTAGTTAATAAAATAAAAGGAGAGAAATTATTGGAGAGTGAGGCCACCTTTACCTTGTACTATTTGAAGCAGAGAATTAGATGGTTCTCTTTCTGTAGCCGAAATTTACACTTTGAAACTGAACTTTAAACTTCAGCTCCAGAATAAGACATCTCCATTGCTCTACAACAGGGGTCTGCAAAGTTGGCTCTTTGAAGACTGGCGGACTTCAACTCCCAGAATTCCCCTGCTGTACAAGGTTTGTTAAGCCTAACAAGAGCAGTGCAGGAGAGGTAGGCATATAGTCAGCTCTGTAATTCAGTACCTCACACCACCTTCTACCATCACTCAAGTCCTTACAATAGAATTCTGAAGAGCTGAAATGAAACTTAAATGAAAATTGGGGACAGTTCTAATGAAGTCTTTAAATTACTTATCTGGTGATCCAGGCCAAACAGAGGATTTCCTGGGTTATTCTGGTAGCAATTATCTGGGCTGATGACAAAAAACTTTGCAATAGTTATTTCATTAAAATATCTTTGGTGGCCTGTTTAGGGTCAGAACTGCCCTACCCATTCCTCACTTTACTTTTGATTCTGTCGTGGAAAATGGAAAGAAGAGAAACAAGCTATAGGAGGACATCTACTTTTGTGGATACCGTAGGTCTTTCTGCCAGAAGCTGGATGAGAGCTAAAATCCACATAACTGGGTCTGTTCATAAGGAACCATAAATAGTGGTTTTAGCCAATAAAACTTAGGTATTGGACAGGTAAATGATCTCATAAACCAGACATGCCTGGCTTTTCAGGTTCAGATACATGCTTGTCCCTGACTTTGCTTAAAATGTTGTGTGACTACTGCTTCTATATATTTTATAGGATTGCCAGTTGTCAGGTATTAAGCTGTTGATTCAATATAATAATTTTGGACATTTCAAGGTTGTATCATAGAAAGTCAGTCATCTTATTGATTCTACTTTATGGCATGTGGGCTATTCTCTACTTAGCATTTATGAAGCCAAGGGTTTGTGACCCAAATATGATGTGAAAACTTGTTGATATTTCCCTCTTACTTGGACATTTGAATGACCCTTAGAGAATTAATGTATTACTCGGGATTGGGGAATGGTATTGTAGTACTAGTGTCACACCTTATTCTCATCTGGGATTTGTTCCTATTCAAGGATGAATCTCATTCCAAGATTTGGGTGAGAAGTGAATACACTCCTTTTCAACTCATAGACACTGGAGTTGATTGAAGTTTGCATCAAGGTTTTTGCTGCTGGTTGAGATCTAGAATCCATTTTCAATCAGAGAAAATAAAAATAGGAATATCTTCATTGCTAAACAACTGCTGCCTTTACATTCAGGAAATAATAATAACTGCTTAAAAGGGAAAGACTAAAATGCAAGGAAGCACTTTGGCAAAAACAAGCTACTTCATTCAACAGATTTATATTTGCATTCAAATGTTATAAGGTGTAACTGTTTAATTAATTTCTAAGTGTCTACTAAAATAAATGAGTGGATGCTACCTATACTAAATATTCATTGCCCTGTTAGGATACTATATAGGAACCAGGTTGGGGATAAACAGCTCAAAGTACTTGGTGTGGGAAGTGGACAGGGAGATAATTTGGATGGGTTTCTCCTCCTTAGCAATTTTAACATGTATGAACTTCAACTACTCAGAATCCCGCAGACAGCAGAATTCTGGGAATGGAAATCCACACTTCCATTCCCAGGTTGCTGAAGTTGAGAAACACTGGGATATAAAATTGTTCTTTCTCTGTATTTGATAGTCAAACCAGTGTGTCTTTAAACAAAAATTGAATACAAGAATGCCAATATTCCACGTTCAAGAATACGTGACTTAAATAATATTTATCTTCATCCCCAATTCCCACGTTGCAGAAAAATACAAACAATAAACTGCAAGAAGCACTTCCTTATGGCAAGATGGCTAGTACTAAACTGCAAGCTGGTTGTAAACCAAAAATATATTCTTTAAAAACTAGATTGTACTACTGTATGGATTGTTTCCTCACCTCTGATTCTTTTCTATCAGTTTCTGCTAATGATTGTGGGTTCTATTCCTCACATACCTTTTTCACTGCCAACAACTATGAAGTATTGACAGAGCTGCCAACTTGCTATTTTGACACATACATGAATGACCCTTGACACATACACACAGTTCTCATTTTTGCTGTTGTATCCAAAAAGACGAAGAAATTATTGAACGAAGACTTGATAAAGCAGGTCACACTCAACATTATTTGCATGTTGTTAAGTCCCAAACTTGTGCAGGCCTGCTTGAGGATTTAGCATAACTAACTTGCAGAGTCATATTTTTTCAGAAGTGAAAGCCTCACATTGTGATAAATCCATTTTATTCCATCTTCTAAATATATCTGTGCTGTTTGTGAAGTCAGTGAGGAGAACAAATAGATGCTTTTCTCCCCCAATTTTGTTTTAATAAGCCAGCTAAATTTCACCAAATCCCACGGGAATCACCCAAGAAATATTCTCCTTACAGATTAATAAGGTTAGTACATAAATCTTGGGTCAACTAATGCTTAATAAGCATGAAGATTGTTTGGGAATCAAGATCAATTAGAGTCCAACTGGTAATCCTGTGCAGATTAAAACTACATCAATGAAAATTAAGCTGCAATATTTATTTACAAGCGCAAGATTGAATAAAAGATTTAAAGAATTGCCAAGCATATGAAGTCAGAAGAAAATCAGTAGCAAAAATAGAACAAACTCAAATGCTAATATACACAATGCCACACCGGCATTCCCCAACATGGTGCCCTCCAGTTGTTGTTTTTAAAACAACAACAAAACTATTGTTCTGGTAGCATTTATCAAGCTATGGTTTCAAGACATGTAGGAGATGGCAGATTTCAATTGTCATATTCAGATATTCTAAAATTCAGAGTGCTCACCGTGTCTGCACTTCAAAGAAGTCTGGCCCCCTCCTTTCCAATATCTCTTGTGGGACATCAGTCTCCTGGAAATATTTGCACATTCAATATGACTGTCTGCAGAAGGAACAGCTTGCTCATGAATCAGGATTCTGATAAGGCAAAGTCATATTGTGTTTGCAAGAGAAGTATTCAAGATACGCTTGTTGTGAACACGGCAGACATTTGAGTAATAGCCCAAATATGTAATGTAGCATGAAAACTTGGAATTCTTTTACACTAGGCATGGTAGACCAATAGCAGCTTCCTAGTACTAGAAGCAGGAGTAAATTATCTAGCTCTGTTGTATCATTAACTTCATATATGGTTAATACAAGGTTAATCAGATTAATATTCTTGTGTTCTCTGTGCCAAATTCCATTCAGCATTGCATGCATTAAAAGTACAAATCAAATGTGCCCAACTCATGGCTCCACAAGACCATGCACTTTTAACATTATCATGTGAATTTTACATTATAAAACTATATTATATATGTTATATGGATCCCAAGATAATTCCTCTTCACTCAGTACAGCCCAGGCAAGCCAAAAGGTTGGACATCAATGGTTTAGATGAAAAACTGCTTCACAAATGTACAGGTACAGGATTGGTGCACGATATTGTACCACCTGCAACAAGAGTGATTCTTCCCCCCCCTCCCCATTTTTGTTGCACCGAGATAGATTAGCTTGCCAATTATCAGCTTGCTTCAGAGCAAGACATCCTGGAGTAAACAATCAGGGTCCACCCCTGTTGTAAAGCGTAGAGTCTATTGCAGTGATGGCTAATCTTTTTTGGCTTGTGTGCCAAAAGCGGGGGGAGCGCAGGGGGGTCATGTGTGGGCGTGCAACACCCATAATGCTCTGTGCGCTTTTGGTGCACTTTTTTTGACCTCCCCAGGCTCCAGAGGCTTTCTAGGAGCTTGGGGAGGGTGAAAACAGCCTCCCCTCCCCACCTTCAGAGGCTTCAGGTGCTTCCCTGAAGCCTCCAGAGGGTGAGAAATGGCCTCAAAAGAAGGCCTAAATCATCTGGCCAGTGCACATATGCATGCTGGAACTGACAGGGCAATGCCTCACGTGCCCTAAGAAATGATTCCGCGTGCCACCTGTGGCACCAGTGCCATAAGTTCACCATCACTGGCCTATTGTATGTATGGAGTCCAATCTGAAGCAGACAGAAAGAGAGGCAGACAAACCTCAATAGAAGGCAATCTGATTTCCCATTATATCTGCAGCACCACAGAACAAACTGAAATGTCTTCCAATGTTTTTAGGCTTAGGTGACAGGATGTGGTATTTGTACCATTCTGAAGCTGGCAGCCAAGTACTTACAGCAATCAGAAAAGGGCATGTGATGTCTACTCTTTGAGATGGTGATCTAATCCTGCATTAAATCTATGATTTTAAAATTTGTGCAGCAGATCAGTTATTTCCATTCTTTTTTTTATTCCTTCAAGGGAACTTTTTTTTTTTTTACTCAGAAGACTTGGGATGTAAACCAAACTGAAAAATAATGACCTACAGTATTATCCTCAAGCTCTTTGTTTACCATTCCTTTCGCTGCAAAACATTAATCTTTATCAGTATTCTCTTTGTTTACTAGTTTGTCATCTTGTATCATTACAGCTTTCTATGTATCCCAAAAGCTTTCGCACATTGTCATTAATAGGATAATAATATCACATCATTTTTGTATTTCTTTAGGTTCACACTGAACAATGATTTGTACAGGGTCACCCAGCTTGTGATCTACCAAAACCACAGTCTACCAAAGCCACTTTTAATGGCTTACAAAGGCTTAAATAAATAAGTTCAGTCATTTTTGGTTCTTAGGTATCTAACCAAAGGAGCTATTTAATGTGTTGCCAAAAAGGAAATTCAATTTATTTTCTTTCTAGTTCTATATGCATATGTATAAACTTGTATCTAGTTCTGCCTGTATTAATTTCTAGTTCTATTTGTGCTAATTTAAACTCAGAAATAGTTAAGTTGTGGAGGTGCTCAGTCAGTTGCCCAGATGCTAGTTGTGGATAGCAACTCTAAAGGCCATAATAATCTCCATTATTATTTTATTTTTAAGACACTTTTAAACTGGAAGATTGAAATAGAGATATATCCTCTGAAAAATAAATTCTCATAGATTATGAAATATATGCTTTCAATTACTATTTCTTCAGCTCTAAGTCTCAATATTTTATATTCTATTTTTAGCTCTCAATATTCTATATTAAGATCATATACTAGTATTAACATTAATATTAATGATTTCCACATACAAAAAAACTATATTCTGCAAAGAAAACTAATCCCAAAGCATGCCATAAAGGTGTAGGAATCTAATAATTCCTACAATTCAGGGGAATACATAAAACTAGAGCTCTGCTATTATCTAAGTTTAATACTTGCTAAAAATAATAAGACATAATCAAATAAAGCAAAGACGTACCTAAACCACTGTGCAATATACCAAACATTCATTTTGTGTTGAAGCTGCCTGCCATCCTTATTTCCCCTCTAAACTAGAGAAATGGACCTGTTATTACAGGGCTTAATCTATTCCTAATGCAATACCTTGTCTAATAGATCAGGTGGTACTACAGATAGGATTTAACCAAAAATATTGACAATATCCATTTGTCTTAATATGGACAAACAGGGAGCCTCTTGGCAGAGAGACTAGTAAAATCTATGTCTGCCAGCTTTATTTACATCTTCCATTTTTTAATTTGGGGGGGGGGGGGTGAAGAGACACAAGTGAAACAGAGAAAGAGACAGTAACAAAGGAAGGAATAGAATTTTGAAGAAGCTTCACTACTTGAAGTTCTGCAGAGCAGATAGCTCCACTTAGCAAGTAGAGTTAGATCCAGTGGTGGGATTCAACCAGTTTGCACCACTTCAGGAGAACCAGTTGTTAACTTTCTGAGCCGTTTGTTGAACTGGTTGTTGGAAGAAATCATCGGGACAGAGAACCGGTTGTTAAATTATTTGAATCCCACTATTGGTTACATCTATTGATTCCGCATTCTAGTCCTAGATGTTTGTTTGGCTTTACAAATTTGGCGTTCCAGAACATCAAAGCCAGGAATTTGAGTTCATATTTTATTCAAAATATTGCAAATTAGACATCTTCTCTCACCCTCTCAAATACTAAAATTATTATACTGAGTGTGCTTATGCTCCCAAACTTGCCTCTTCAAATCTTCCACAACCGCTGTCAATAATTATTAACTATGCTATTGCACTGTGAACTAAAATTATACATTTTCACCACCACACCCCAACTCTCAATTCCCCAAAGACTTAACAAATATTGGTGGTCTTTCTCAAGCTTACTGTATTACTCACACTTTATCCTTTCTCAGTCTTGAAGAATGTAGCCTTCAGCACAGATCCTACCCCTAAGTACATCAGGGGATAAATAATTCTCCCCTGGAGCTCTCTAATCAAGGTCAAACGTGATCGGCATGCAAGTTAGGATCTGTTTTGGGTGACCAGTTTTGGAAGACCTTTCACCCAAATTTCCCCAGTAGCATTATTTTCTATCTCAGTAAAAAGGGTAGTGGTGGTCAGTGGTGCTTAAACAACAAGGTAGTCCTCGGCATACAACCTTTCATTTGGTGACTGTTTGAAGTTACAATGGCATTGAAAAAAGTAACATATGACCATTTTAGGACTTAGGACCATTGCAGCTTCCCCATGGTCATGAGATCAAAATTTGGATGCTCATATTTATAACAGTTGCAGCGTCCCAAATAATCACCTTTTGTGACTTTCTGACAAGCAAAGTCAATGGGGAAGCCAGGTTTACAACTGTGTTACTACTTAATAATTGCAGTGATTGACTTAACAAGTGTGGCAAGAAAGGCCATCAAATGTGGAAAAACTCACTTAACAAATATTTCACTTAGCAACAAAAATGATGGGCTCAATTATGACCATAAATTGAGGACTAACTGTAGATAGATAACAGCTGCCCAGAGTCACTCAGCTATTGTCTTTCAAAAGGTCCAGGGGAGGATTCAGCAAGTGTTTCCTTTATAGAACAATAGGATTGCTACCAACTCAAGATGCCTTAGAGCAGTGGTAGTCAACCTGGTTCCTACCGCGCGTTCCAGCTTTCATGGTGGGTGGTAGGGGTTTTGTCCGAAGCACTTTCCTTTATTTAATTTAATTGACTTCCCTACTTTATAAATCACCATTACTGTGGAACCTGTGGGCGGTTAGAAAATTTTACTACTAACAGAGATATAAAAGTGGGCGGTAGGTATAAAAAGATTGACTACCCCTGCCTTAGAATGATGTTGGACCTGAGAACAATTGAGAAGTTTTGATTTGTTTGCCTTCTATTCAGAACTGTTCTTACCATTCTGCTATTTACTACTAGTTGGTACTCAGATTTTTGATTTAAAGAAGATATTTCATTTGGTCTAACATAGCATGTCTATAGGAGATGACCAGGCTGAGCCTGAGGGAGGGGTGAAATGTATCATCAGCCTCAAGTCCTTTCACACATACAAGAGAACTAAGTCCAGCCCACCTTAAATTCTGTTGACCTTTATCTACCACCAATTTGCTTTGACCATTAGAAGTTCAGATTATTTTAGAAAGCGTTGGATGCAAATATTCATTTGGACTTCCCAGATTTCCTGCACTTGACAATGTCCTAACTTGGAGCTTTCCGAGTTTTTGTATCTCAAGCCTCATCATTCCCAAATAGAACAACCCATGACCATTGGAAATGAACTTATATTACCTGCAGATATTCAAGTTAAGGAATGCTACTTACAAAATTAAGGAGTGGAGGGTAAAATTATTCATACTTCCTGCAATTAAAGTTTCGATTTTCAATTCCGGACTTCTCCACTTGGAAGAGGTCTTAGGTTAAGAAAGGCATCGTACTTCGGTCAAAATAAACAGCCCTAAGACAAGTGAACCAAGGTCCTGGCAGTATAAGATAGGTCCTTAACCATCTTCTAGGCAGAGTTCTCCAACTCTGTCCAGTCAATCCTGAGGGTTGGTTTGCACTTATTTTATGCTTTCTCCTTGTCTGCTGGAACTCAGATCAATAATTTCAATGCTTGGACCTGGCACAAATTACTCCTATTTTAGGTTTTAGATCCAATATCAAGGTGGAAATTACTATATCAAAGTCCAAGTCATCATGATATTTAGACCTAGATGCAATCTTAATTGGAAACTAGCCATTGTTCTCCAACTCCCTGATTCAATGTCTTATTGCTTGCAGCTGTAAACCACTTCTTCCTGCATGCACTGCTGACATTCCACATAGCAGCACCATTGCACCTGGCAATGGCAAGAGAAGGTAACAATGTGAGTCTGGATGTTGTAACCCCGGCCACAGCACATACTGTCACAGTTGGCCTCACGGGAACACGTCCTTCCAGCCGTGCCCACTGAATACCTGCTAGATCGGCAGAAGCTAGGAGAATCTTCCATATAAACCAGATCAGTGGGGCGTGGAGCAGCAGGATCTTTAGCTAAGCGGCCATGATGCTGGGGGCTCACGAGCTCCGATTGTCCCATAGCATCATTGGTGGCACTGAAGACTTTGACAGCACCATCGTAGCGTAGCTTCAGGAGTTTTCCTGTCTCGTGGAAAGGAGACAGCTGTTTCCAGCAAGTTCTCACAGCACATGAGCCAGACACACCATGGCACTTGCAAGTAGTCTTCAGGCCATTTTTCACAGCCTGTGGAAGAGAAAGGAAATAGTATTAGCCA
>JAPKID020003976.1:253-11980 GCA_026931265.2 Tropidonophis doriae
TGTTGTATTTTCAACAATGTGTGTGCTTTTAGTTGCTTTCAGGTCTATATTTTTCTTTCATGGGAACATTGCTATGTTTTCTTGTATTGTCAACTTGCAGATGCTACAGCATTTATAGTATAATACAGTATTAAAACATAAATTAAGTTTCTACCTACTTTTCATGGATTTAAAATATATTGTTAAGTCACCCTTTGGACCTTTCTTCAATAGCAGTTCAGAAAAAAAACACCTGCCTATCCCCAAAAATAAATGCTATACTTTTTCTTTTTGAAAATCCATTTTGTGGAATAGATTATTCTGTTCATTTAGAAACTATTAAAACTATTAGCCACTAAGTTCTGAATATAATTTGATTATCATTTAGTAACTGATAGCTGTATACATGATTAAAAAACAAAGTTTTCAAAACAAATATAAGATAAATCCTATATGCTTGTTTGTACCATAGGGCAGTGCCCCCCCCCCCCAAATCTTAGCAACTTTAATTTGCCTGGACTTCAGCTACCAGATTTTCTCACCCAGCATGTTGGCCAGGGTATTCTGGGAATTGAAGTCCAGGCATCTCAAAGTTGTTAAGAAACAGTGCCATAGAGAGTAGAACAACATGGGCAGATTTATTAAAACCTCAAAACTGAATACCAAATCATTCTATAATGCATATTTAACTCAAGATAAGATTAAAGTGGGCCCTAAAACAACAAGAGGCATGGGGATTTGATTACATTTATTTCAATATCCCAACCACAAATAATGTCTGGTATTTTAGGTGCAACGTTTACTTTCAGCTTAAATTCCTTCCTCTCTAAATCTGAGCATGTTGTTTCTGAAAATGTGAAGTATTCACCAGAAAATGTAAGGGCCACATGCAACCATAAAGAATTACAGATTTGCGATGATATCTATTGGTTTCAAATAAAGTAAAGTATCAGTTATAACATCATAAATGTATCAATATTTTAGGGATAACAAAACTTGCTTTTTTTTCAACAGTAGACAACAAATAGTGGACAAATTGTGATAGACATTTCTCAGACATTTTGCTCTGATGGTTTATTATCCAGTAATTACTTTTCACTTAAAATATTCTAAAGAAAGATAGCAAGAGTCAACTGTGTCTACAAAAGGTTTGGTTTAGCCTGCAATTTTTTTCACCCCTTCATCCACAAATGTGCAGAGCCAACAAAGAGTTAAGAACATTGGGGAGGAGGGGAGAAGTTGCCATAGTCCCTTCTGCCAATAAAGTATCTTCTGGAGATCTCTTTAAATGAGTAACTGCCATCAATCATTGTCATCCCTTTATTTCATGTCTCCTGATGAGGTTGACTAGTGTCATTGTTTGTTACTGTCCAAACCATAAGTTCATTCTTTTAACGTCAAGCAGATATGACAAGCACACATTTTCCAGATGAATAAAATACAAAGTCACCTTTTACTTTACAATTGGATGAGATTGTTGGTCGTGTTTTTGGATCGTTCTATTATAAACAAATCTGTTCCAAAAATTTATTTGGATGCTCATTTGCCATTTCAGCTCAGAGAAATGAGTACTTTGTAGCCTTTGTAGCATAGGTTTTATGCACGGTTTTGCATCTATTCTTAAGGCTCTATCTGAACAAAAAATCAGAAATCAATAAAATCAGTGGAAAGGTGTTTATATTTACTTTTATGAATAGTTCCCACAAAATTAGTGGCTCTTCTAGAGCCATTTTACAATTCACGGTTGGAGGCATTCATTCTTTTTTAAAGAATCTTCTTGAAAACAGCTTAGGTTTCCAGTTGCACAAGCATCATTAATGCATCATTACTGATACTCAGTGTATATTCTGTGTTTTATATCAGAGCATTCATCCATCAACCTTCCAATGGCTGGCAATGTAAAGCCACAGAGTCTTTCTATCTGAATCCTGTTGAAACAAACTCTAAATAGAATTTTCTTTCTTTCTTTTTTTTTCTTCTAGCAACAGAACACTATAGAGAGGAATATAGCCAGAGTGGACAGCTAAATCTGAATTATTAGCAGTTGTAATGGACAACTTCTAATCATCCTTCTTCTATTATTTGGACTAGAGTTACAGTCAGATTATAAAACAAAAAGTATTCTAATGAATATGTTTTTTCTTTAAACGTTTTCCACAAACACAGAAAGAAAAAAAGCTTTCAGCCATATAGATTTTAAAGATTTTTAAATAAGAAAATCACATTGGAAATAATTATCCTTGACTGCAGAAATATACATTGGTACATGCTGTCAAAAAAGATGATTTCAGGATTTTTATAGAAAAATCAAAATGCATGATGTGATCAGTAATTATCTAAGATGTCTATAGTCTATTTGTATATTTTTATATTGACAAAAACGATCTAATTCTTTCTGACAACTGGTTAGAATATTTTTCAAACTTTACTGAATATATTTGAATAACTGTCAGGAAATATATTAAAGTCACTGGTTCCCCATGTAGTATAAATTGCAGCAGAGTGAAGAGCGTAAAGAGACAAGAGGTCTGAAGAAGATGAATTATTTTTCTTAGATGGAAAAGTGTTCAGGAAAAGGCTATTATTCCATTCCACCCAAATCACCACTTGCTACAAATGTAAGCCGGAGAAACACTATAAAACAATGTTCATATATTTACATTTATATTAGGGAGATGTATAGCATAACTGTTTTGAGTTACTTGTAAAAAAATAATGAAGGCAGAATATAAAGAAATAAAAGATTTGAAGGTGGGGGTAGTAAGAACAAGTATTTTTCATTTAGTATGCTAATTAATATTTAATCGTCCAGCAAAACTTTTGAATATTCTAAAACACTGCACTTTCTTTTCTATGGCATTAGGTAATCATTATTCTACACTAGTCAAGCATCCCATAAGCATACCCTCTTATTTCTGAATCTCCAAAAGTTGGTCTTGAATCCAGAAGTCCCTTCAAAGTGTATTGTGGCAATTTCAAATCTACAAAGATGATTGGCTTAGGCACAGTCAATACACTTTGCTTGTGACTTGAACAGAAGCACTTTGACCAAGCCAAGGCAATATACATATAGAAATAACACCAAAACTTTCTGTCCAGAAAAGTGCAGTACTAGAAACATCTAAGATACTGTGCAAACTCTTCAAAGCCCAAGGTCTTTTGTAACAGACCCGAGACTGAGGAAAACACAGTCTGTATTCATGGGATAAGAAGGGGGAGAGGAGGGGGGGAGAAGTGATATGAATTAGATAGATACATATTGATATAGATGGCAGGGATAAGGATAAAGATAGGGAGAGAGGGGAAAAGATGATAGAGATACTGTGGATAGATAATGTAGAGATGCAGTAGATGCAGATGTAGATATAAATGAAGAAGTGGGTATAGGTAGAGATGTAGATGTATGTAGAGGTACACATACACACACACACACACACACACAAACACACACACACACAATGTACATATCCCATCATCTCAGAACTTGGATGTTTCTGATCACCGTAAGTGATGTGCCTGTACATTGAGTCCATTCTGCAAATTGAGGAGCTCATATATTCCAAGTATCAACATTTTCAAAGTGCTTAAATTCACAGCAACATACCCATCCAGATTATGGATACATCAGCTCACTGCTGTGTGCCACATGTGGTCTAGTTTTTGCCTGAAATCAGGACATTAACATCAGTTAAGATCAATTCTAGAGTCAAAGAATGGTGGCACTGATCTAGGACTTCAAGACACACCCAAGTGAGAAAGTATAGCAATAGCAGACAGGCAGAGTCTCAACTTTGCTTATTAGCCAGGATGTATGTAATCCTTTGGCTCTTCTAAAGGAAGGCAGAACCAGTGGAGTCTAAAATAACCAGTATATCTCATTTGTTTTTTTATTTCAATAGTGTGGATTGGGTTAAGGATTAATTGACATGCATAAGCATTACAAGACTGAGTCTTTTTAGCTTTAGGAAATTGAGCTATTCCTTGCATTGATTCCATTCTTAAGTCCTGTTTTTACTGCCAAAAGGAAAAGGATCATGTGATTCCAGATATACTTTAAGCCAAATGTACCCCTCCGTTCCATATGTGGTGATAAAGGGTCTTGTATATGCTTTCTTTTTTCTTTATTATTTAAAAAAAGCATGTCAAACACTTCATTTATTTTTAATGAGTTCTAAAAGAGGCAGAATAATTAAAAGGAAAGCATAGTTCAAGAAGTGTGATACCTCTAAGGTCATAATTCTTTCCACTCGGAGAAGGAGGGAGCCCTGTAAATTCATAACCCATTAACTCCAACTTCCTTATTAAGGAATCAGACTTGTCAAGACACCATGTCTCATAATTGAAAAAGTCATGAAATATATCTGAACATAACTGGCAAAAGAAGGCCTCCAGCCAATTTGTCAGCTTGCAGTCTTCTCAGGGAAATTTGAATACTACAGACTTCAAAATATATTAAAAAATAATAGTAAAAAGCTTGATGCAGCTTATTAAAGCTATAAAGCAATTTTTAAAATGTATTTAGGGCTTGAATTTGGAAGAAGATAGATTGTAGGGGAGTAGCGTGGAGTCTTATTAGTGCATTGTATTAATTCAATTGATGTTGTCCCAGAGGGACATGGGGGATAGGGTATCATTTGTCAAAACAGATAGAAACCATCTGATTGGTTGTTGAAGAGAGTACTGTAGTTGGAACCCCAAGGTTAGAATGGATCATGCTGAAATGATTGCATTTGAAAGGAGAGTAAATTTGCAGCCTGATCTGCAATTCTATTAAGCCAAGATAATTTAGGCTGAAATCCTACACATACAGAGAGAGAGACAGAGACAGAGAGACACACACAGTGGCTAAATTCTAAAAAGACACTTTAAGAATGCTTCTCATTATTGGTGTGTAGATTGTATAAATACAGGAGAATCCAGAGGTGGGTGGTGAGGACGGACAAATTGATGACAATTGGATGATGACATCATGACAGGTGTGATGTCACTGAGGTTTCTGTGCATGGAGGTTCTATGCCGGGATGTCAAACTCACATTGTCATGGTGGCATCATGTAATGTATCAGGACTTTCCCCCCTTTCACTAAATCGGGTATGGGCGTGGCCAATGCGTAACGCATCCGGCCCATGGGCCAGAAATTTGATAGCCTGGTTCTATGCCTACATGGTGACCCGTTCTTCTTTTATATAAAAATCTATTGACAGCATCCAGCTAAATATTCAGTTCACATTACAAATATGGAATCAGAAATTGATCTGTAATTTTTTAAAAAATGTAGGATCAAAATTCTTTGCAATGAACAAAGTAAGAGAAATGATGCTATAATAAAAGGCATACAACATTACAGATTTCATTCCTCTCAGCTGTGACTTCTTTTAATTGTGCACAGGGTCATCCATATGTTTTAATTCAAAATATTTATTATCGAAGAAATATTATTGTTGACTCTAGCAGTTCAAGTTTTTATTCTTTGCGTTTGTGATCTTTTCAAAAGCCAGTACTTCATTAGTCATATAGCATAAAGATTATTCATTTTCTTTCTCTTTTGAAAGCTCTTTGAAATCTTTAATACAGTATGTGACACAGGCATTCTCAAAGCAACTCATACATGGACAATATTTCTAGTTAAGAAACTCTATTGGCTCTCCACTTGCTCTTTGAAATCCAGAATTTTATTTTTGATGTTATTGTGGTTTTGATATGAAAGCCATTCCCAAGGAACATTGGATCTTTATGTTAGGTGTCATGGTGCTTTTCAGCTTGGCTACTGCTCTTAAGACTCTAGAAAACTTATTTTAAAAATCGGGGATTTCATTCCTGCTTTACTTAGGATTTTTTAAAAATAAAATAAACAAGACCTCTAGTAGCAGAGTCAATGGGAAAAGGGAATTTTGGATTTCTTCTCTTGTAAATGAATAAAATATTTGGATCAGCACTGGAACATCTCTTTCAAACCACATTCTTGTCTGCACTTCTCTCCTGAACTATTTACTCTTTTAAATGAATTCTTGTAAAGTAATAATATAGATCAGTGTTTCTCAATATCATAACTTTAAAATGGGTGGACTCACAGAAAACCCAATAAATCAGAGTTTAAACTCCACAACAAAGTGCCATCAAGTGATACTGGATTGATACCCAATAGGCTTAAACTGCACCAAGCTCTATATTGAAGCAGAAGTCAGAATTCAACTTCTGTAATCATTCCATTTATACATTACAATTATTAATCATCTTGAAAAATAAGCTATATGCTGCCATTACTCTTCCATACTTTTATAGGAATGCCCTTCCTTGCCATTATTTTTCAAGAAAAAAGTAAATCTTGACACCTAACAGAAGTAAAGAAAAGTATGGCTTTGACTGCAGCTTGGGTTTGGGTTATTAACAGGTAACTATTTCACAGTTAATTAAATAGTTAACAGATGCTATTTGAGTTCCTAAACCTTGAAATGGGTCCATGTTTAGTCAAAGATATTAAATTTAAGAAAATATACTGATCCTCCTTTCCTTAGAAGGACAGGTTCTTCTAAAGCCACACACAGCCAGGAACCATATAAATAGCATGCACAGAAGAGCCCAAAGCACACACTCGACTAGAGAGAAGTTCCTGAAGTTGGATTCCAGCACAAGTCCGATGACTAAACCTCTGGTCCCAGTAATTGACCCAGAATGGATCTGCAACAGGTTCTACTCATTATTTAGAAATGAAAAAGTAGGAATTTGTGGATTTTGGGAACATCAATTTTATGTACAATAAGTTTGGATTAGAGTTTTTTTTTAAGCAAAAAATTTAATAGCTTTCTTGTTATTTTGTCAAAATGTGAAATAAATGCAATCCAGTAATTGGGAAATAAGAATACCTTTGGCAATATAAGCCATTCCATAAGTGTTGCAAGTTGACAATGGAAGTTGAAGGATATATCTAATTAAGGCTTGTGAGCCTCACATTCAAATAAATGCTACAGAGCAACTTAGTTCTCATGCTTCATGTTATATCTTTGGTATGTCAAACACAATGTTTTTTCTAAATTGTGTCTTTCTCTATATGTATAAATGAACAGATGCAGATAGAGCTCAAAAGCATGGCATGGATGAATTTATCTCTTCCAATCCCTGTAATTTTGACCACGCTGCACTTTTTGAGATGCTTCAGCGCCTCACTTTGGACCACAGACTTAATGATTCCTATTCTTGTCTGGCAAGTATACTTTTGGTCTATGCGATGTAAACTCTGAGCACTAATGTCTGATTTTCTGATAGTGTCTGCAGCTGTCAAAGGGAAGTGGCTGTCAGTTGAAATAAATGCCTGCTTCCTTCAGGTCTGAATTTGGTCCTGAGAAGCCTCATATTTCAAAAATTACCCTCTGTTTGAGTAGCAACTATTTCTGTGCGCTATGAGAAATCAGGGCAGAATCAACAGATCTTGGCAAAGATAAAAATGTTTATTAAAGACTGCTCTAACTGAAGAAATCCTTCAGATCCACTCTTCCTGTACAGTGAACTTGAAGATCACAAAGGATAAGTATGGTTTGAAGTTGTGATACATTCAATCTTTTATTTGATTTTTAGTCCTTAAATCAGACCATTAACCTTGCAATAAAAATCTAATTAAACTCAGCATTTCTTATTGGTATTGGTAGATATGATAGATATGATAGGTAGGCAGGCAAGGAGGCAGATTTCAGTGATAATAGAATTGGGGATTGGAGATTGGGGATTGATGATGGAAAGACAATAAAAGCCAAACCATTGATGGAGTTTAGAAAGTTCAATAAGAAATTGTTATGTTCTTGTAAATCTCTAGACTCAGCCTCCTTTCGTTAATAGAGGAAGTACATATTTCTTCTTAACTGAATTAGTTGAGCAAAAGCTTAAACAGTGACTTTTACAGAAATATGTATCTTGTTGCTAGTAAGTCTTTAACTGTTCAACATTTACAGCAGAAAGGAAACATTTAGCTAAGATGTCTAGCAGTTATCAGTTAGGACACAACCTTCCTGTTTTGGGGTGTCTCTATCGTATTTCCCTGAAAATAAGACTTATTTTCTTTTGATCCCTGAAACAAGTGCTTGGCCTTATTTTTGGGCAGGTCTTATTCTTTTTGAGATGCAGGAGGCAGCGAACGGGGTCACTTCATGGCTGCTGCTGTGTTGCAATATTTTTAGGGAGGGCTTATTATCTGAGGAGATCTTATTTTTGGGGAAACAGGGTGCACCACGGGTGTCAAACTTGTGGCCCACAGGCCGGATACGTCCCATTCTGGTCATGTCCACCCCCAGTTTAGGAAAGGGGGAAAAGATCACAATGTGCCACATGACGACAATGTGATAATGTGGGTTTTATACCCCTGCATTACACAGATACATTCATTTTTCATCACCATCAATAAATGTGCTTGCCCATTATTATGGATAATTGTGCCAGTTAGAAAAAACAGATCTGGCCATATACCATAACAGCATCCCATTTTGGCCATGGGATGCAAGCCAATGATTGTCTAGAAAAAAACAATTTTGCCTCACAAGATTGACAGATAGTAGATAGCAGATAAAATAAGATAGTTTTGAAGAGATTACTTTATTCTCATTGGAAGAGCTGCAGAAGTGTGCTGGAACTAGATTGAGAGGATGAAAATTTGTTGAAGCAGTCATCAGATGTCAAGCCCAATTCAGTGGAGCTAACTAATTAACATTTAATGTAAGAAAATATCCTTTGATCGATATTTAGAAATTTCATGGGCTGACACCTATCAGGACTATGTTATATCAACTCCTATAGATTTAATTTCATTGGTTGCTTTGTTCCCACAATAAAAAAACAAACTGATCATAAAACGAAAAACACAAAACTTTAAACTTTCAAAACCTTTTGTAAATTTTTACAACAGGCAGAACAATGATAATAGGTTTACTAAAAAAAAAAAAAGCATAAATACACGCTCTTTAGAACCAGCTAGCTTTTTAGATTTTTCTAAAGATGAGAAATGATGGAGCCATCTGAATTTCTGGTGGGAGACTGATCAATGGGATGGCGACCAAGATGTTCTTGCTTTTCCCTGGATTTAATTTGAGGGAGGAGCCTTTAGCATCTGGCCGCCATTTGTTGCGATCAGTCTCCTGGCATGGAGTATCTGAATTGATTCCCATCTCTCAGGGGGTCTCAAGTCCCAGTCAATTTTTCTCATTCATTCAAGCTGGCGTCCAGCAACACAATCTTCATTCTAGGCCTCTGATTTTGGAGCAATCTGCTTCCCATCTCATTCTCCTTTTGTTCCTTTTAACTCTAATCCTGTTCACTCGAAATTACCAGATTGCCATTTCCCTGCCTGAGATCACATCTGCTCCCTTATAAAGGGAATTTCTGCAAGTCAGTTTTTAGCGCAGAATTGATATAGGTGAGCAACTAAAGGGTCATTGGGGGCTTTCAAATCCTAAATTTAGAATGTAGAGGATGGTTTCGATTTATTTCAAAAAGGAAAGAATTGTGTGGGATTTTAAGGACAAATATATATTTAACTCCCCTCCATATAAATTGCAAACTGTGCAATTTATTTTTTTGTTGTCGTTCGTATTGTTGACAACTATTATTTTCATAAGTCATCCATTGAAGACTGATAGCTCTCCCTAAAGTACCACCTTTTCTCTTTCTCAAGCCCATGATGTACAATCTGACTTGATTTCCCACAGTCTAACAGAAGCGGAATTCTCTATGAAAACAAAGAAATTGACTCATTACAGATAACATAAAGGCAACAGTTTTTGGCAAGGAAAAGCAATTGGGAGGGGAGGCAGAGGTGTTGTTGGCACCATTGACTGAAACTTCCTGTCACAGTTTTCATAGCTGCAGGCTTCTTTAAGTTGCTCTCTGCAAACAATGATTTAGAAAAAGACTGTGCTGTCCAACATTGGCTTTGCTCCCTTCCTGCGTAAGTATTATTTGTACTTTTACGCTTTATAGATTTGCCATACAAGATCTGGTGTCCTCAGTTCTGCTGCTCTAGAAGGTGCAGGGGTCAGGTGGCTCACTTTAATAACTAAATCAAATAAAAATAATAGGGTTTGCTGAAAATGTACACTGAAATATTCTGAAGTTAGCTGTATTTGCAGACTGGAAGAATGCAGGTTTTGTTGCCATGTCAAAGTGCGTGATTTCTAATTTTAGAAATCTCCAGTCTCCATTTTAAAATGAAGAAAGCCATCCATACTAAGTGGAAGTGCTAGAACAGTGGGCCATGGAGCTAAATAAAATATATAAAAACTGGGAAACAGAAGAAATCAAACAATATTTCCACTCTTAGGAAAGTCATAAAAATGCAATTTGGTATAATTTCTTTTTAGACTTCATGCTTGCATCAGATGAGAGGATTTTTTTTAATCAATTGGAAATGAATTGTCGACTAGTGCAAACTTCATTTGCTCGAAATGTTGTGTTCCAAGTTGGCTTTTGGCAATGCAGTTAACAATCTGTGAACCCGATAAATTGCTGAAGCTATCATTCATGTTTACCTCATAACTCAGATAGTCAAGGCCCCTATCCTCTTGGAGGTCATCTGTAGACATAGGCCCTGAATGAAAAATGATGCAATGTCAATGCAATGACATGCTGATGTCCTTTTTGATTTCTAATAGGTTCAACTTCAGGGAGGCGATTTGTAAAAAACAAGCAGGTAGTACATAGGATACCTATGGTTCATTTTCTTCACAATCTCTTCTCTCTTTCTCTCACACCATTCTCAGGATTAGGAAACTGGTAGCTCTGGAAAACAGGCCCATGCCCTGGTGAAATTAAGGCAGATTGATATGTGCAACTCTCAAATTCCAGATTAACCATTCCTTGCCTAAATTATTTTCATCTTGAGATAGAATCCAATAGCCAGGCTTCTGGGTTGAAAGCAGCGCCACATTATTGGATTCTTGGGGGTTTGGTGGCCAGGTTACCTACAAAATTATCTTCAGCCCATCCTGACTAGCCAGGCAAGGAAGGTATATTGTGAATCCCCTCAGCTAACGAATTCTGACTGGCCATGTCCAGGATGAGCATCTTTTCTGCTGTTGCCCCTGCCCTATGGAGCATTTCCACTCTCCTCAGAGGTGAGCCCTCCCTCCCCCCACTCTCCTGGCCTTTCTGAAAGGTGTAAAAATATGGTTCTGTAACCTTGCTTGAGACTCATAGAGGACCATACAGCCATGAGGCTGGCTAGTGCCTTGAACACCCCTCTCCCACTTCTTAAGTGACTTTTAACACTGATTTTTAATGGCCTTTTTAAATGTTATGTAGCTATTTTATGTCTTAATATTTTACTTGTACACTGCCTGGAGTCCCGCTGGGAGGAAGGTGGGCCGTTGTAAAATCTGATTAAAAAAATAATAAAATACAATACAATACAATACAATATAAAATACAATACAACACAACACAATACAATACAATACAATACAGCACTCCCTTTTTGCGGGTGTAACTGCCTCTGGGCTTCTTTGTATGATGAATCTGCAGTTCAGTCTCATGTGGCATCTTGTGATGAGACCAACCTGTCAGAGTCTCTGATGAGAAAGAAAATGTGGTAGATATGAATTTGAGTGAGAGAGCAGGATTGTAAAATATGAATAAGGGGTAGACTGAGAATTATTCAATGCAGGCAACCAGAAGAAGAAGAAGAAGGAAGAAGGAAGGAGAAGGAGAAGAAGAAGAAGAAGAAGAAGAAGAAGAAGAAGAAGAAGAAGAAGAAGAAGAAGAAGAAGAAGA
>JAPKID020003977.1:0-11979 GCA_026931265.2 Tropidonophis doriae
ATAGCATATAACATTTAATATGACATTTATACTTTACACATTTCCAGTTTAAGTTCAAGTATAAGATAAGGTCTCAACAAGAAGAGTACATTAATAGTACCTGCTCTAAGGCTAAAGCAAGTTCATATTTTTCTTGCTTCATCAGTTCTCCATCAAGATGAGATTTTTCCAATGATTCTCTCATAGCTATCAATTCTTTTTTTATTAATGAATGCTTTTCTTCAAGAGCATTTTGATCCTCCTGACTGAAAAAAAATATTTTAAAAAAGGAGACTGTGCATGTATTTTCTATCAAAACAAAAGTACATGTTTCATATTCTGCTCTAAGAAAACTCTCCTAAGAGTATTGAAAGCTGGTTTTGCAGCCAAAGTACTATTAATTCATTCAAAGTAGTAAATAATAATTCATTCAAAGTAGTAAAATTTACAAAACTCAAATACGGTACATGGGAGGGAATAGAGACAAAAGCTATTTTCCTGTCAAGCTGTATCAGTAAACTGAATATGCTTATTTACAGGATTGGACTATTGAAGCATTGCAGCTTGTGTCAATATACTGGATATATTTTCTCAATAGTTTTAAAGATACATGCTCTAAATATACATACAAGAGTATATATCATCTTGCAAGGTAGCTTACACAAACTAGGTAAAGGTTTAATTGCCTTTGTGGTGTACTAGCCAAAATGTGCCCAGACTACATTCTACCCCAATTCTTAGGATATTTTTCATCTGACAGTAAGATTGGTAACCTAGTCAACACTATCACTAACTTACTAAAATGTATTACGTTAAAACCATAACTAAAACAACTAGATAAATATATATGTATCTTTACAGAAAATTAATCTTCCAACAGAATGAATGAGAAAAACTTACATTAAAAAAAGAACAGATGCATAATGTGGGAGCAGGTCATTTTTTCTAGGGCAAACCATTGCTCTTTGGGGAACGTCTGAAGAAAACAAGCAAAAAAGCTCACATGTATTCTCTTTCACGCATAAGCCTTTCCAATTCATCCTGTCTTTCTTCTTTCTCTCCATCTGCCATATCTCCTTTCAGCTGTAGCTCTGTGTTACTTTGGCGTAAATGCTGGGCCTCCTGTTCCAAAATTTCCAGCTGTTGCTGCAGTTCCATTCTAGATTTTTCCAGGGTTTTATGGTCACTGTGAAACAGCATCCTCCAGTTAAATAGTTGCTTATACTGCTGGAAATGAATAATAACTAACATGGCAACAGCAAACAGATATATAAGGTAAATGTTAGTATTAATAACTAGCTGAATACCCATGGTTCACGATGAAACTATGTGATCAGGCTATGCAGTAGAAATTCATTTTACAATCCGTTTCCTCAGTGGTGGATGGTGATTGAAACACATAAGGGAAAACACATAAGGGAATATTGCTCCCGCCACCTTGAATCCGGAAGCAATTCCATAGGTGGAAGGCGTAGACATGTTGATGAGGTACTGACATTTAGTACTGGAAGGAGCCTCAGACCATTCCTGAGTGAAGGTGTGGAACATCTGCCAGTTTGAACTGAATGTGAGACAATTGACAGTTTGGAAAGAGTTCATTCAGTGGTGGTTGGTCACTGAAACACATAAGGGAATATTGCTCCTGCTGTGCAGTTGGAACAGAGTTCTTTTCAGGTGGGGGGTGGGGGAGTAGAATGTCTAACTCCTTAGCATCAGAATGTGTTAATATAAGGCAACTGGTAGTTGGAACAGAGTTTTTTTTAGGTGGGGAGAGAGAGTAGAACTTCTTATCATCAGAGCGTGTCAATTGCTGTGTAAGAAATGTTAATGATCTGATGGTAATTTTGAAAAGTCCTTTCTTAGCTAGTACCTAGAAGCCAAGAGGAACATACATGCCAAATTTCAAGTTTGTAGGCTTTATGGTTCTGGAGATTTTGTGATGATGCATGAGTGGTATTTTGCTTATATATATGTATATAGTATATTTTTAAAAAAGAATTACTGGCATCTCAGATATTTTGAGACTACAGCTCTCTAAATTCTTAACCAGGAGAGGCAAAAGAATTCCAGGAATTGCAAACACAACACATCTGAAGGCCGCAAATTGGAGAAGATACTTTAAAGCTAGAGAAAGCTAACGTAATGCATACCTACGGTAAGTCTCCAGTAGAGACTGTAAATGCTGAAGCTGGCTTGCATATGTGTCTCGTTCTCCTTCTAGTTGTTCTACCTTATCTCTTAGGAAGGTGCACTGCTCTTCCTGCTGCTTTTGTTGCTTTTCCAAAGCAGTGGCAGAATCTTGACTTTCCAATAGCTGGTGCCTCAATTGCTGCAAAACGAGAAAAAAATCCAAAAAAATAAGGTTTAAAATGCATGATGAGAGAATGGAGAGTGAATAGATATTTACAGAGATCAAGTGTTGAAATTTTTATAGGAGAAAGAAGTATTCTGATCAATCCTCTTACCTCTACTTGATTTCTTCTCCCAGCAAGTACATCACGTAAAAGAAGGAGGGTCCCATCTGAATCACCAGTATTCAGCTCCACGATACCACAAGGGTCAGCATACTTTTCAACTTGCCTGATGCCAGTTGTTGCATCATTCTCACTAATAAGTACCTGAAATCCAAACCAATATCACTCTGCTAGTTTTTCATATTAAAACACCTACCCAGAATCTCCTACCGTGTTTCCCCGAAAATAAGACAGGATCTTTTCTTTTGACCCACAAAATATGAACTTGGCCTTATATTTGGGGATGTCTTATTACTTTTCGGGTGCAGGAGGTGGTGAGTGTGGTCACCTCATGGCTGCTGCTGTGTTGCAATATTTTCAGGAAGGGCTTATTTTGGGGGAGGACTTATTTTAGCACATGCACTCAAAAGTCTAATTGGGCTTATTATCTGGAGAGGTCTTATTTTTGGGGAAACAGGGTATATAGGATCTACTCTTGTAAAAGATTCTAGTGGACAATGGATAAACCGTTAACCCTATTCATACTTTGTATCTGTACAGAACCTTACCAAGTTGAAGCAAGACTAGGGCATCTCAGTGTTACATCTGACATCCACTATCCATATGCTGAGTACTGTTTATAAGAATTAACCTGCCAGCAGAACTTGCAATTCATGAGATTGTGGAATAACAGCCAGATTATGTAAATCTATAAGCAGGTGCGCCATGAATAATGACACTAATGTCAGTGCTGAATTTTGGAGATGTACAATTGAAAAAACACAACCTTGATAACTGTTCCTCCAAATACTATAAATCCAAATATGTAATGAGAGTGTCTGTATTTCCCAAGTGATGACTTACATGATGGGTGGAATATGAAACAAATTATCCCATTTAAATTGACTATCATCACAATGGAAGATAGATTATTCTGAAACAACGGAACATGTTCTCCAGAGTGTCTCAAAATAACAATATATGATTATTTCATTATTAAATACAAAACAATTTTATGAACATATTTCTAATATATTAAGGTAGGCATTGTCTTCCTTCTAAACACATAAGAAATCCATAACCAACAATTTACCTCTTCTTGTGGAATAACAGAAAATGTAACTTGAAAGGGGTGTTGTAAGTCATTTAGTCCAGCACCATGCTTATCCAATCTATTTGAAAGCCTCCAGTGAGTGACAATCCACTCTGATTGAACTCTGCTGATTGGTTAATACAAGGATAACAAAATAACACAAATTTTGCTGAAGCTGTATTGGTTACCAGAAGGCTTATAGGTCCAATTCAAAGTTCTGATTATTAACTATAAAGCTTTTTGTGGCTCAAGTCTTTGGTAAGCGAGATAAAATTTATCTGACCACTCTGACAAGTGAGTAGTGAAAGAAGTCCTCCCTCGTGAAAAGTCAAGAGAAAGGGAGGGGGGGCAGAAAACTCCTTCAATAGGAAACCACCAGATGTTCGAACTAAGAATGACACTTTCTTTGCTGTCCTTTAAAAAAAAAATCAATACTATGTTCTTCAGCAGATTTTGAGATGCAGTGGTAGAGGGAGGTATAAGCAGTCAGCTAACCCAGGGAAGTACCTGTGTTTTGGAGGGCAATATTACTTTGATTTGATTTGACTTAAACCTATGTGGGGTTTTTTGATTGTCAAGAACCCCTATAGCCTGACAACAAAAATTATTGTAAATCAGTAAATCTTTCGCATAAAGCGTTTCTATATTTTGTAAATTGGGGCCTCTAATGTAATGCCTGCTGTGTAATAAACGTATTTTTGTTATTGGCCACACTCATCACAGTGGTTATATTATGAGTGGACAAAG
Organism: Tropidonophis doriae; assembly: GCA_026931265.2. Lineage (NCBI taxonomy): Eukaryota > Metazoa > Chordata > Lepidosauria > Squamata > Natricidae > Tropidonophis > Tropidonophis doriae. The sequence goes on from JAPKID020003977.1 coordinate 4,273, forward strand.
GCCAGCCATACACCACAAAGTACCATGTTTCCCCAAAAATAAGTCAGAGTCTTATTTTCTTTTGACCCCCCCCCCAAATAAGCACTTTGCCTTATTTTCGGGGAGGTCTTATTATTTTTGAGGTGCAGGAGGCAGCAAGTATGGTCACCTCATGGCTGCTGCTGTGTTGCAATATTTTGTGGGAAGGTTTATCTGGAGGGAGGGCTTAATTTAGCGCATTCACTAAAAAGCCCGATTAGGCTTATTACCCGGAGAGGTATTATTTTGGGGGAAACAGGATATGCTCCTCAGTGTCCAAATGTGTACCTCTAGGCAAAATAATGTGATATTTAATTTATATTTTTAAAAGTAACAGAATCATGAAAAGCTATCCAAATTATACTACCTGGGTAATTTCTGTTAATACATGTTGCAGAGAAAATATCTCTTCACTTATATCTTTGCTTGGTGTTTGGTCACAATCTATCTTCAAATTATTAGCCTTCTGAAAAAAATAAGAGTATCAGAATTAAATCACTGTTTATAGAATCTGAATCCTCACAAACATCTGAACTTAGAGCATAATTTAATGGGAATACTGAATGAAAACATATCAATGAAACTGCAATGGGCATATGTCACTGGCCAAAATATTTATATAAAAGCATACCAAAAAGAGTACAACTGTAGGCAAATCCATCAAGTATTATAAGATTCCAGAGCAGTACAGGGAAATTAGTACTTCTTAGCTATTAAAATTGATATTCAGTTTACATATTGCATACATATATTTTCAAACTCCATTAGCAAAAAATTTTTTGGCTTTATAAATGTATAACCTGTTTTCCCCTTGCTATAGTATAATTATATAAACATTAGGTATTTACTGTTGTAGCAAATAGTACATTTCTTTCCAAAACATCTTGTGCTCTAACATTTAATTTGTGAAAGCCGTTATTACTAAAATTGCATGAAGAAAGCTGTATAACTGAGTTTTTAATCCAGGAACTGAATATCTCTTTGGCTTTGGAATATCTCCTAAATGGTAACAAACCAAGGAACTGAGTATCTCTTCCTCTGGCTTTTCTCTAACTCTTTGACAACATACCAGAATTTCCACCGTCTCTCTTAGAGCCTTCACTGTCTTCTCCTTCTCTTCATTCTGTTGATGAGACTCTTCAAGCAAAGCAGTCAATTCCAGCACTCTGAAAAGAGAACAGCGATATTTACAGACTAAGATATTTTGGCTAGCACAATTTTACCTTGTTGCTTCTAAAAGTGGCTCATTGTCCCTGAAAGCTCAAGATGAGAATGAGAATCCTGCACATACTTTTATGCATTTAGAAATCCCAGCAGAGCCCCCATTTTTTAAATGGGGGGGGAGAGATCTAATTATATAATTTACATTAATCTCTTGAAAGAGCAAAATTTTACAATCTTTGTTACCATTTGCAGTTGATAAACTTTCCAAAGCCAAAGAGGGATTCCTGTATCCATTTTCTCAGTGTGTTAAAGCAGAACTTTTCTGTGGACAGAATATTCCTACAGGAACTAAATGCCACCATGTGGAAACCAGGTTCCCTTTTCAATATATCACTAATTGTGTTATAGTGGCCCAAGATTTTACTTACATACACACTTTTAATAGAGAAAACATCTCCTATCTCCAAAATTATATTACTGGTACTTTAAAATATGGCATATGTATATATAAAGCCATGCATTTTAACTTCTTCTCCCTGAATACTATTTTCATATATCACAATTATCAGAAGATCTGCATTTTATCAAGAGAGAATGAATCATATTGATTAGTTATTTGGGCCAATAGTAAATGCATCAAAGTATTCAAAATTTATGAAGAAAGATAGTGTATTCCCCTTAGGTAAGCTTAGTTTTGGCATACATCAGTATGAATACATCTCTTGATCACTCACATTAGGCAAATTTTCCTTGTACAACATAATCCAGCACTGATTTATTGTACACTGGGTTTCTCTCTGTTGAAAATAATGAAAACAAAATAATCCAAATTAAGAAGAACAGGATAACCCTAGCAAACCCATATTTTATTAACACTATCTTTCCAATTTTCCCTACTAATTAAATTCTTATTTGGTATAATTCATTCTCACTATTAACAAAAATGCCTTCCTTGAAAAAGTCTTGGTACTAACAGTCAGTATAATTTGAATAAAAATTACAACCAGTGAGAGCAATTAGCAGACCTTTTAAATGGAACTTACTTGCTCTGAAGATCTTCCTTTGAAAAATCTCCTTTGACCTGTAATGTTACAATTGCTTTTGCTTGCTGATCTTTTTCTTTCTCCACATCTATTTTGTCTAATTTTTTACCAAGTTGTTGTCGTTCCTGCAGTTGGCATCTTAGGACTGACTGTTCCAAATTTTTGGCCTCCCAAAACTGTGCATCCGAGCTCACTTGGAAACAATTGATCAATACAGAGCCGTAAAGCCTCACTTGGTCAGCTTTTAATTCAGTCAGATCCCTGGAGTAAAAATAAGTAATACCACATTCTACCAATCTATAGATAGTGGAACTCTACCACTAGTAAATCAAATGTCTTCAGAAGAGAGATGGAGTAGGTAAGAATTTTCCTTCCTATACAGCAGTAAAAGAAACATATCATAATTCTTTCACTGATATATAGAAAAAGGACATTTCCACATACAATTTAATTGTATACAATTTTATCTGATAGAAAAATTAATTCCTCTTCACCTGTCGGTTGCTGTCTTCATTTCCCAAAAATGCCGACGTAATGTCACCACTCGCCGCCAAATGCCAAGGATACGATCATGTTCAGAATTCCTATAATGTTCAAAGAGCTGGAAACAAGAAAATTACAAGTGGCAACACTTGTGATAAACATGTTTTATCCCACCACAGTAATTTGGAATGTACTTTTTCAAAGAAAAAAAAAAGCTTTAAACTTTATCCTTAAACTTTATCCTTACTATTCTTTTTCTGTAATATGAATCAACTTTCAAGATATGGCTATTTGTTGATCAATTATTAAAAAAGGAAATCATTTGGTTCCCATTTCCAAAAGATCTAGTAATCTTTGACTTCTAGAATCATATATATTTGTTTATACCAGTTTGATTTCTTATATTTTATCAGCAAATATTTGTTAAAGCTGAAGCATGGGGAATTTCTATTTGACTGGAATACAAGATTGTCTAAGAAAGAAATTACTCTCCTTACGTTTTCTGTAATCTTTCTACAAATGCATTCTTACCTCCCGCTCTTGGTGCCAGTCACTCTCTTTGTGCTCTAATTCAGTTTTGGCTCTTGTCCAATCATCTGTCAATTTATTGATATCTTCCTGGAGTGCTCCATTCACTTCATTGGTTTCGTCCAAATGTTTCCGAAGCAATAAATTAACTCTACCCAAATTCTCACATCTGATATATAAAAGTGATAGTTTAAAAAAGCATGATTCTCACAAGGTGAGCAGCATCAGTACAAATACTCCTTATTTAGCAATCAAAATCGGGACTGACAACTTGACCATTAAGTGAATCAGTTGCTAACTGAAACCACAATTATGCTTATGATGTTCAGGTTTCTTTGTCTTATGGACTTGCAAAGGTCATAAATGTAAGGAATGGATGTAAATTTACTTTTTCATCACTTTTGTAATTGCAAACAGTCACTAAACAAAGCAATCACAAAGCAAGGGCTACCTTTACTGTAATTGTACTGTTGTACTGTTACTCAACACACTTCTACAATTAGATTTAATTTACCTCTGCTGTTCTTCTTCCAAATGAACCAATACATTTTCTAGATTCTGTTCCACTTTGTGATCCCGTAGATGTGGATGAGAATCCTTTGTGAGAAAGCAAAGTCTTAATTAAACATCAGATTATAAAACACTGATCAAATGGATAATCAGTAGCATAGTACTAAGCCATATTCATTTAATTACAATTAAACTAAGTGCATGGCTCTGAAGTGGGGATGGTTATCAGAATACAGAAAACAGTGCTATGCTAAATACCGATAATAGGACTAGGACAGAGATGCGGATGTAGAAGTGCCCAAAGCATAAAAGTATAGAAAGGTATAGGTCAAAACACATGACGTGAGGATTCCAATGGACCTTTAAAAATGCACAGAATATGGCATCAGAAAAGATACCCAAAAGCAAATACAATTTGAAATTGGTAAAATGAAATTCATGAATGGAATGCCAGTAAAGAAGATGAAACATTCAAAAGGAACATACTAGACAAAAGGTAACAGGGTAGGCATTATATGTGCACCCACATACTGAGACCCAGGAATTTGAGGAGAATTCAGTCAAGAACATATTTATAAGAATACAAGAAAAGGAGCATGATTATGTGGATGTCCAGTAAACCACCAATCAAGTGAGGATAATGGCCTCCTGTACCAGAATTTTCAAAGGAGAATAACAAGAATAATTCACTATCTGAATATAGATAGTCCTCACAACAATTTGTTTAGTGACCATTCAAAGTTAAAATGGAACTGAAAAAAGTGAGTCATAACCACTCATGACTCGTCTTCACACTTACAACCATGGCAATATTCCCGCGGTCATATGATCAAAATTTAGGTGTTTGTAACCGACCTGTATTCATGACAGTTGCAGCATCCTGGAGTCTTGTGGTTCGCCATTTGCAATCTTCCCAGCTTCTGACAAGCAAAATCAATGGGGGAAGCCGGATTCACTTAACAACCATGTGAATCACTTAATTGCAGCAGTTTGCTTAACAACCGTGGCAAAAAAGGCCATAAAATGAGGTGTGACTTACTTAACTGTCTTCCTTAGCAACTGAAATTCTGGTCCCAATTATGGTTGTTAAATCAAGGATTACTTGAATCAGTGGGTAACTAAAATATTCTCAATGGTCTTTCTAATTGTTTCATTGCAGGTACAGAAGAGAAAGGGAATCAGTTCTACTGAACAGTTTTTCCTTAACCAATAAAGATGGTTGAAGATATAAAAGCAAAGGAAATTTTGGGGAAAAAAAGTCATCTTGGGGTTCAAGTTCTAGAGAAAGAGAAATTGAAAGCAAAGAAGAGTCCATTTCAGTCAACTTAGAAAAGTGCAAGGTGGGATCCCATGGACACAAAGCCCAGGACAAAAGATGGTCAGGACAGAAGAGAATCTTTGTAGCTAAGAACTGTGGAGTGCTTGGTGCTTTCTGAGCTTGATTATTTGCTTGCAGATGTTTCATTACCCAACTAGGTAATGTCATAAATGCTAGTGAGAGCTGGGAAACTTTAACTGCAAAATAATGAACATCCTAGAGCAAACTAAATCCATAAACGATAGGGAATTCCTGGAAGCTTGGCATTCAGACAAAGCCATCAATTGACACACATAAATTAACCATATTTAAACACTATTCAAAAGACCCACAAAAAAGCTAAAAAGGAAACAAAAAGATCAGAACACATCCCTTCCAACAGCCAACACCCAAATAAGCAGAGGTTATCACCAGACACCAGACGAACAAGCAGAAAACAATATTGTAATCAAGGGACTACCAAGGAAAAAAATACCAACACATCCACCAACACTGAAAGGCAAGATCTCTTACATAAAGGAGGAGCACACTCACTAGCACTGTTACCTTCAGATAATAAAATGTCTGCAAACAACCAAGCTAAGTATTCCATAAGATGTAACTTCATGCACCTTCCTCTCTTTTGCATGGCACACCGCTAGTAACACATAATTACAAAAATCATTACTCACACTGTTAGATTCCAGACGCTGTTCTAATTCTTTGCACCGATTTCGGTATTTCAAAACCTGCAAACAGAAAATTAGTGTACATCTTTTTGTATGCACATTTAAACAGTTTCACATTTATTACCAATTAATGCTTTTTCTGTGCTTTCTCTTATAAGTATATGCCTACATACATATATTCACTTATCAATGCCAGTTTTAGAACAATTCTTAAGCACAAGCTGGTCATATTTAAATATATCTTTTACATTTATATTCTGCTTTTCTTTCAGAAATTTAACAGTAGTATTACCACTGCCAATTTTATCCTCACAACCATTGTATTCTGGGAAAGGTAAGATGAAAGACAGGATTATCCACAAATTGCTTAGTAATTTCCATAACTGAATGGGAATTTGAATAACATTCTCCTCCATTCTTTACAGTCCCATTAACACGTTTGTAACTTTTATTTATTTGTGCATCTAAGAAGAGAACCACTGTCTTTTGGATGTCACTAGTAACAGAATTGCTTTTTTACCTTTGCCTGCAGCTTTTCAACAAGTATTGCCTGACTGTGTTGTGCTTCATGGGAACTTTGCAATTTCTGACGATAGGATGCACGGGTTTCCATCATCTGGTGATGTAATACTGCTATCTGGTCATCTGGCAACAAAATGCCTTTCTGTGTTTTCATGCTGTTTAATCTTTGCTCTTCTTCCATCTGTAAGGGAAAAAATCTATCTGAGCAAGATTTATTCCTTTTTTTCTGGAAGCAAAATCTGCTCTTGACAGCCTGTTCTTTTCAATAACAGAAACAAGCGTTCTGTTTTGGCATTCTTTTAACAGATAAAATAGATAATAGGGACAGAAACAAGTCTGTTTTGTATACAGTACACGAATGGAAAAATACAGGCATTTAATATAACCCACAGAAGTGGGGGGAAATAGGCATTTACAAAAACGAACTTCTCTAAAGTTCAGAAATTCGTCCGCAGCTCCACAAACCTAATATTTAGCATCTAGCCCTATACAGTTTTATAATCTCGGGGACCGCAAGACGTTTTACTCCCAGGCTCGTTAATGCCACTGAGCATGGATCTCAGGTAAAGTCCGGAGCAGCCCCTCCCGCCCAGAGAGTTAGGATGCAGTTGCCTTTCTGCTCCTCCTCACCTGTGAAGCAGCGAGCAGGTGAGACGGAGGGGAGGGGGGAGGGGGAGAAGAGCAGTAGGCCAAACGCTGCGAATCAGCTGTAAGCTATCTTTCCCGAGCTTGCTTGCAGGACCACTAAGCCAAAAAAAAAACCCATAAAAATCCTAGAGGCTTATGGGAAATAGAGTTCACTTCAAGGCGGTTATAATTAAAGTTGCCCTTGAAAAACGACGTTTCCCGTGAGCCGTTGGGCTTCGCTTCTGCACTTCTCCGCTGCCTCCTATTGGTTCGAAGGGATGATGACGTTGGTGCGGAACAGCGGGAAGATGAAAGCGCTTGTTTTTAAAAGCGGTCTCGTTCGAATTGGTCAACATAGCTCGTGTTTTAATATTGCTGGTGAATCTTCTGTGAAGACCGAGAAGTACAAAGGAAAGGATTTTTTTTTAACCAGTCTTCTGATTCCTTTTATTTTTCTCTTCGTTAGATTTGCTTCTCTTCCTGGCTCCCTTTCCCCCCACATTGACTTGGGTTGTCGTGCCCCATGTTATTCAAGGGGTTTCGAACTGTGGTGTTGAAGAAGACTCTTGACCGCAAGATGCTTGACCTGCAAGATCGAATTAGCCAATCCTAAAGGAAATCAACCCTGATTGAAGGACAGAAACTAAAGCTGAAGCTCAAATACTTTGGCCACCAAATCAGAGGAGAGGACTCATAGGAAAAGATCCTGATGCTGAAAAAAAGTGAAGGCAGAAGGAGAAGGGGGGAGGGTGAGATAGATAGATAGATAGATAGATAGATAGATAGATAGATAGATAGATAGATAGATAGATAGATAGATAGATAG